>OY744463.1:5822652-5966152 GCA_963556145.1 Hygrocybe punicea
CCACAATGCAAAGATCCAACTCCCATTTTGGCTACAACACATTCCCTGCACCACCAACTACCAGGCACTTGTCTGGAACACAATGTATACCTTACCTAGCACTCCTAGAATTAATTTTAGATTTTTCAGACGTGTACTCGCAAAGTTAGCTGTTTAAGGGTCCAATTTTGGCAGAGGCATAAAATACATGGTGAATATCTCCACATATAAAATGAAATAAAATACATAAACTCCCCTCGGGGTAGGTGTATCATACCTACATCTCTTCAGGGTCTTGCCCTGGCCATTGAGGTGTTGTAGTACATGTAATAATAATAAGAAAATTCAGCCACCCTTCCCTATATGGCAACTCGACCCCGTTTGGGACATCGGCAAATTCCGGTTGAAAGTCTCGTGCACGAGTTCAACAAGACTTGTCGTTTTCAACAACGACGCGACAACGGGTGCGGATGCCAGAGCACCCCAGGTAAGTCGTCCATTTATCTTTTTCATTTATTCTACTAACTAATTATTAATAATAAACAGTTTTGCCGCACCCTCGCGCCAAACGAACGCGAACAAGGCCAACAAGCGGACGCGGATGCGGGCGACAAGGAGGGAGGTCACAGCCCAGAACGGGGACAACCCAGGCCCACCACGACAACAAGAACGGGGACGACGAGAATGAGGACGATGGGATAAACGAATGAACGCAACCACGGCGCGAAAGGGGAAGACGACGATGGGAACCGGGAACCACGACAACGGGAAGACGACAACGAAGACGAGGATGACGAGTAGGGCAGCGGGCATGGGGACCGGGACGACGACCGGGAGGGGGAACGGGACGACGAGGACCACGGAGCCCGCGACAACAAGGACGACGGCAACGGGAACGACGAGCACGACGGGGACGACGACGAGGATGACGACCAGGACAGTGAGCATGGGGACGGGGACAGGGACAACGGACAACAGAAACAAGGACGACCGGGACGAGGGAACGGGACGACGAGGACAATGGACCCAGGACAGCAAGGACGACGCAACGGGGACGACGAGGATGACGGGGGCAACAGGGGCGACAAGGATTGGGACGACGTTGAGGATGACGACGAGGACAGGGACGACGTCGAGGATGACGACGAGGACAGCGAGCATGGGAACAGGGACGGGGGCAACGGACGACGGAAACGAGGACGACCAGGACGAGGGAACGGGATGACGAGGACAACGAGACCGGGACAGCGAGGACGACGGCAACAGGGACGACGAGGACGACAATGACAACGACAACAATGGGGACTGGGACCACAACAACGGCAACGACGGCAATGGCAACGACGAGGACAGGGACGGCGAGGACGGCAGGGACGGCGGGGACGGGGACAGGGACAGGGACGAAAACGACGAGGACGAGGGCGACGGGGACGGGGACGAGGACGAGGACGGGGACGAGAATGGGGACAAAGACGAGGACGACGAGAACGGGGACGGGGACGACGGCAAGGACGGGTACGGGGACGAAAACGACGAACACGAGGACGACAGGGACGGGGACAACGACGACGACGACGACGACGACGGGGACGGGGACGAGGACTGGGACAAGGCCGAGGGGTGTAGACACCAGGGAACACCGGTATGTAATTTTGTTGGGCCCTCCCTTTCCCTCCTTTCCCCTCCCCCTCCTCCCTCCTCCTTTCCATTCTCCCCCTGACTGTCTCCTAGTCTGTCCCTTCCTAACCTGCCCCTTCTCCCCTGCCTATCTCCTGCCCCCTGCCACCCCCACCACCCATCCACCTCCTGTCCTTCTCCCCTTGTCCACCCCCTGCCATTGTCCCTGCCATTGCCCCCTCTCCTGTCCTCTCCTCCACCTCCACCTCCCTGCCTCTCCCCTGATAAGTAGAATACCATGTATTTAGGTAAAATAATGATTTGATTTGCTATATCTATTTTAGGTAGTTGCTAAATGTAAATTATTTAAAATTATGTAAGATGTGGATTGGGATGATTATTATTGTATGACTTAGCAGATGCTGAGCAAGCAGGCAGTCCCACAAGCCTGTACATTGGGATGTCCACACCAGGTTGTGGGACATCCCACAAACTGACTGTGGGACATCCCAAAAGCTAACAGGGACGTCCCAGACAAGGCTGTGGGACATCCCAAAGCCTTGGTGGGACGTCCCACAAGCTGAGAGGGATGTCCCAGACAAGGCTGTGGGACGTCCCACAAGCTGACAGGGATGTCCCAGACAAGGCTGTGGGACGTCCCAAAGCCTTGTTGGGATGTCCCACAAGCTGGCAGGGACGTCCCACAAGCTGACAGGGACATCCCAGACAAGGCTGTGGGACATCCCAAAGCCTCAGTGGGACGTCCCAAACAAGGCTGTGGGATGTCCCACAAACTGGCAGGGATGTCCCAGACAAGGCTGTGGGATGTCCCAAAGCCTTGGTGGGATGTCCCACAAGATGACAGGGATGTCCAAAAGCCTCAGTGACAGAGACATCCCAGACAAGCCTGTGGGATGTCCCAATAAAGCCTCTGTGAGATGTCTCCTTCTGTCCTCAAGACACACTCTGATTTCAGATCTCTCCTCTGCATCTGATTCCCAGTCAGCCATTGTATGCACAGCCAATAATGTAATAACCACTGATATCCTGATCAAATGCTCTTCATAATACACATGTTTAATTTTCAGCTCAGCCTCCTCTGCATATGTAGCCCTACTTTTCTTCATATATCATGCATGCTCTGCTCACTTACTCCCCTACAAGCTTCAGCTTGCCACATGCACAAGGGATTGGTTTACCAGAAGCACACCCTCAATCCTCCCCCTCTTTCCCATCTCATTACCCAACATCTCCCTCTCCCACTCCTTCTGTCTTTATATGTGGAAAGAACTGCTGTATCTCCACACCCTGCCACTGACCTTGAAGGACAATCAGCTCTGTGACTCTCAAAAGAATAAGTATGTACAATCTTATACTATGCTATAGCACCCATGGTACCCATAGTGGCCATGCCAAGGCCTTGAAATTTACAACTAGATGCTATCATCATCCTGAGGTTTCTATTAAATATCTAGAGAAGGGACATCCCAAATGCCCCCAGACACCCCCTCTGTGTGGGATGTCCCATGTCCCATGGGACATCCCACAACACCAAATGTCGTCCCATGGGCCATCCCATACACCGGACCAGGGACAATGGGACATCCCAACGTATCATCCCAGGGACGATGGTTTCGTCCCAGGGCTGCCCAGTACTTTTACCAACATGTAGATGGTTCAGTACTAGAGGTGAGTTGTAACTAGTTGTTCAGGTTTGGGGGTAGCCTGAAGTGTGGAATTCAGTGATCCCAAAGTTTCCAACCCCTCTCTATCGAAGTTGATGGTCTCCACTGGAGCATCTAAGACCAAGATATGGCGTTTCCGGAATATTTCCTGGATGGTTGAGGGAGTCATGGTTTGAAATTGCTGCCATTTGACGACAAAGATACAGGACATATTTGGATCATATTGCAAATCATGAGCACTGGGTAATCGATGCAAAGGCACTCCATCAACGTAGCTAGCTTCCACAAGCTCATGAGTCTCACGGAGCAAGGCATGTTCGACAGGAGCCTGATGCAGATATTATTGTTATTGCGCTTTTTGACCGAGATTATGGTATATTATACTTACCACCATCATTGGGGAACAGTGGATATGAGCAATAGGATCATTTTTCGGATCACCATCATACAGGTGCAATTTAACACCATCTTCGGAGCTCTGATGAATAGGCCCATTTATTTATGTTAGCCCATTAAATGAACAAAACTCACGGTAGGTTGGGGGCGATCAAAGAGTGCAGGAGTTCCATAATCCTACAAATATGTCCATTCAAATTCAGTGACTTTCAACTTTTCAAAATTTGTACATCACCGGTAAGATCAATCACAATTGGCTCATCAATTTCATCACTGCTTTCGGTATCATCAAGAGCTTTGGAATGACTTGGTTTCTTCTTGGCGGCAGGGGTCTTTGTTTTAGGAACATATTTTTTCCTGGCCGTCCTAGGTCTCCACTGGCTTGTGGAAGACTTTACCACACTCAAATCCTGCGCCTTGCCCTTTCCTTTCTCCACAGTCTTCGTCTGACTCTGCGTTCTCATTGGTTCATAAACCTCTAACGACAGAGGTGCAGGCTTCGAACGTTTTACACGAATCTTTATCGGTCGAATTTCTTCACTTGGGACAGGCAAATCTTGAGTGGTTGAAGACTGTCCTTCATTAGCCACCGAATCTCCCGAAGAATTTATTGACAGATTTGACATGTCATCTGAGACGACTTCAATGTGTGCTGTGGTTTCAGGAATGATATCTGCGTTTCCCAATTCACCTATGACAAAAATTATTATGGTCTGTATACATCAGAAGTATGAACCTATGATCAACAGAAAACCAATCTAACTCATTTTCCCATCCCTTGAAATGTTCGTCTAATCGTTGGAAATCATCCAGAAAAACACCTATTTCCTTCAAAGCTGAGGAACCCATACAAATTCTGACTAGCGCTTTCCATAAAGCTCTTTTTGTGGAAGCTAAAAATTCAGGGCGTTGATTGCCCAGGGCATACATTGCCTAGCATGAATCATCAGCTGCGTATGAAACAAATGTCATTGAGCTAAAGTGTTGCTCACAGCGATGAGATGGTGACGTGCATGAGATTCATTGTTGAATTTTCGTGAAACAAGGGCAAGAATTGGCGATATGGTCAAGGAAAGGTGGAACAAATTTCGCATTCGTTCATACATTTGTCCACCGACTTTCATATCAGAAAGGGAGTCTAAAAAACCATCTTTGTAATGGTAGATCGATGCTGTTGGCTTTACTATATACAACCGATTATCAATTTTCAATCGAGTTGTGTAGACGATTGAACATAACTTTGAATTGAATGCGCCCACTTTTTAGCATCCGATTCAACATAAACATCAGCCTAATTGGCAAAATCAGTAAGGGACACCATGAATGTCAGCGATTGATCATGCACTTGGCCATACCAAATGAAAGCAAAAGCAAGCAATTCCATATTCAAGAGCACTTCATTGACATTGCTGGATTGATGATTGAGGACCGCACGATAAAGCATGCCAGTGCTGATCTCAACATCCTTCTGTGCAGACGTTGGATTATGTGGCAAATTAACCGCAAAGATGGGTTGTGATTGTTGTGCGGAAGATTGTTCCATATAGATAATGTCTGAGGTTGATTCAAAGGCGAATGATTGGGGAAGCAATTTTGGGCCGACGAGCTTATCGCACATTTTACGTCGTTTGCGAATAGGTTTTGTCCAATCTGATATAGTGCGAAGGAGCTGGCAACAAATATTAATGGCGATTTACTCCAGATAATCGACACCAATCCTGTACTGACTTTGATCAATTTATCACCTTGTTGAGGATTTGAAGCATGTGGAATAGGCTTTAAATCTTGAGCTGGTGGAATTCCAAAAGCATCAACCAGCTTATCAAGAAGAGCATATTGAAGGAGCGAATGAGCTGCTATCATGACATCGTTTCGCCAAAACTTGTCCCATTTCTCGACATCTCGCATACCATGGCCATCAGAAGACAAATATTGCACCACTGTGTCCGAACGATGGTCAGTCATTTGAAGAATCGGATCCTCTCCATCAAGTTGCTCTGCGAGGCTCTATTCCAAACTGATTGAATATTTCAGTCCCAATAACTTCAGGTTGGCACATACGGTTATGATTGGAAATGCAGAAGAGTTTGTCATGCCACCTAATTTGAAGGCATCCATTATTGCATTCTTGATGGAATTTGAGCCTAGAGCAATGCCATTGACCCAGGGAAACTGCAAAAATGCATTTGTGTCACGAATAGGAATTCGTGTGCGGGGAGACAGAGCAGAGGAAGATTCCGCTGCAGACGTAGAAGCACTGTTATCGACATTTTCCGAAGAAGACATGATGAAACTGAGTATTTCGTATGATTGGTGTTGAGAGATGTATGTCAAAAGAACGCTGTCACGTGACCAATTGAATGTTCAGTAATAAAACATGACCAAATAAACAATTTGTGTTCAGTGGGGGCGAATTTGACGAGATTTAAAAAAAAGCTTGTACTGGAAAAGAGCATTAATGACATATCTGCAGCGCATTATTGGATTGACAACGTCCAATGAGAAAATAGGATACTGACGCATGAATGCGTGTCATGTGACCGTGAAGCGTGAGATAGTGTCAAACAATAAATTTTCATGCAGCACAGCGGTGAGTGGCCTCTAGCAGTGTACCATTCCTTCTACTCACCGTCATGATGGATTTATTTAGTGTCAGCAGTGTTGACATAGATGCTTCCATGCATCTGTGTCATGCAATCTTTGGTGGTTGCACGAGTGGAGGTGGTTCCCACATGCCCTTATGTCATTACTGAGTTGTCCCATTTGACATAGATGCTGCGGTGCATCTTTGTTATGTGACCTTCAGTGGTTTTTTTGTTTTTTTTTTGTTTTTTTTTGTTTTTTTTTGTTTTTTTTATCCTAGTTTATTCTCCTTTATGGTACATCGTATGTAGAGATTACTGTGAATTATACTTCTTGTTACAGCAAAGAGTGCGTGAAGGGCTGAGGCAACGTGTGGGCTCGGCAGTCCCGTTCCCGGTGAGAGTATGTCTCCCATAATAATTGAACCTGGGTGTGGTTAGATTGTAAGGTAGGGGGACGAGGGGGGTGAAGGCCGGGGGCCAGGGGATGTACGGATCAGGGTGGGGCTGCTGTTTCATTTGTATGCGATGTCGGGGACATTTCCAAATGCTTGCCGGAGTCGTTGTGTGTCATTGATGTAGCAGAAAAGCGGTGGGAGGTGTTTTGGGGTGCACAGCAGCTTTTTCACGTATCCTGCGTCGCACCCTGCCATCCGGCGTAGTCTCTGGCGTGCATGATCATGAGCTGGGCAGAACAGGAGGAAGTGGGTGACCGTCTCGTGGTGACGACGACAGCATGGGCAGGTGGAGGTTTCAGCGCGGTTGATCTTGTGCAGGTGGTGGTTGAGTCCTATGTGGCCCGTGCGCAGCTGCGTGAGGATCGCGAGGTGTTTCTTGGGCAGGGATCAGGTCACTTTCTGATATGTGGACTGCGTGAAGCTCGGGTCGATCTCCAGGAGTCGCCGGTACCTTGGGGACTGGTGCCATTCCCTATCCGCTCGCTTCTTTAGTTTGCTCAAGAATGTCCTTGCCACTGCCGCCTTGCTGCGCGGTAGAGCGTGCCGTAGTGGGGCAGGGATTCCTGTGGCCGCTGTGCTATTCCCTTGCGCTGCTTTCTTCGCATGGTCATCCGCTACCTCATTGCCGTCGGTGCCCTCGTGTCCCAGTGTCCACTTAATCGTAAGGTCCATTCTTTTGTGCTGCCTCGTGACCATGCCTAGCCTCTTGTGGAACAAGTCAAATACGTGGCGTGACGGGCCTGCTTCAAGAGATTTGGCCGCCTGAATCGCTGCTTGTCCGTCCACGAACATCGAGACGTCTCGAACCCTCCTTTCTCCTCTCAGCAGCTCTAGTCCCAATACCATGCCTATCCCTTCCCCTTCATGTACCGTGTGATGCTCCTGTTTCTCTAGCCTGTACCTTCTAACTCTCTTTCTCCTCCGTCCTGCTCTCATCAGTACCGCTGCCGCGCCTATCATCCCATCCAACCCTGATCCGTCGGTGTATATCTTTATATCATTGTTGTCTTGTTCGTGTGCTTCCTTGGCCTTTTCTCTCGACAGCTGTATCTGTGTTTTTATCTCGGGATCCCATTTTGTGTCGTATCTACATGTGGTGATCTTCTCCATCTGCTCTGTTTTTATGTTGTAGTCCCATACTAGGTCGTGTATGGGGGTGGGGTGTCTCTTTACCCGGCCTACCCGTGCATTCTTGACGGCTTTACTGAGCAGGTGCGTCAGCGAGAGCGTGGCAAGGCGTAGAGCCACCCGGTGTCGAATCCTATCTACTAGAAAATGAAATGGTAAAAGGTCTGCATGGGCATCTAGGATGTCAGTGGCCGTGGTCGACAATGCGCCGGTGGTCATCACTGCCACCTTGCGTTGTATGCCCGCCAGTTTCCGTGTCATCGCCGTACCCCCTCCACGTCGCCTATCCCCTGTTCCTTCTCTCTTCTTTGTCGAGCCCATGAAGACCTCTGCAGCGTACAGCATTCTCGGAACTGCAATGGACAGGTAGAGTCGTCTCATGATCTTCGCTGGTATTCCCCCTGATGTTTTGGAAAGTCTCTGGAACTCCAATAGCCAGTCCTGGCCCTTCTTTAGTGCCGCCGCTCCCTGTTCCTTCCATCGGAGCTCGCGGTCGATGTGCACGCCCAGGAACTTAATTGATGCCTTGGGGTGTATAAGACTTCCGGCAACGTTAAGCGGCGGTCCCGTCAACGTGGTTCTTTTTCTTGGGTTGTCTGCGTCCACCCTCCATCGCCGTGTCAGGTCGATCAGTTGGAATTTGTCGACGCCAAATTCGCAGTTGTGCTCCTTCGCCCACTCCAGAATGCCACCCGGCCTCGCCATTATAGACTCAAGCTTCACATGTGTTTCTTCAAAGCTCCGGCCCACCGCGAGTATGTTCGAGTCGTCGAGATATAGTATGCCGTATTCCCCGCTGCGTGGGACGGGGATGTCGAGTTGGTCTGAGTTGTAGAACAGGTAGCATGTCGGCGAGAGTAGGCTTCCCTGGTCGAGTCCATTGTCTACATCAAAGGGGTCCGAAGTGAATTCATCAAAGGTCAGCGTGGTACGACGTGCGGTGAGCGCTCTCTCCAGCCACTCAGTGATCTCTACTGGCATGCCGCATTTACGCATATTATGTACCATACGATCGATGGCGGTGCTGGGGAAGGCCCCCTTAACATCTAGTGAGAGGAGCGATACTACATTACCTTTGCGCCATTCATCTTTGATTATCTTGCTCATGAATAGGATTGCGTCGGTCGTGCTGCGGCCGGCTCTCCCTCCGAAATGGTTGTTGGGTAAAATCCTGGTCCTCTCGCTCATGACCGTGATGTCTTCATTGACGCATGAGTTCATCAGCCTCGCGTATCCATCCGACAGTACTATTGGCCGCCATGCCCCAGGAATTGTGTAGTCCGGCTTGCCTGGCTTTTTCAGTACGATCATCTCCGTGACAGCCCAATGCCCTGGGTACGTCCCTAACGTGAAGGTTGCTCTGAATATGGGGCCGAGGAAGGGGACCAGCATGTCTCCGGCGTTCGTGAATATTGCGTTTGGTGGGGTATTGCGCTTGGTGCCCTTATACGGCTGCATGCATTGTATGGCTCTGTGAATTTGTGCATCGGTGATGGGTTGGAATTCCCATGCTGGCGGTGGGTATACATGATCTTCGGGGACTGATGAGGTGGCAGGTTTGCTGGGGAAGAAGCACTTGTAAAAGGCTTTGCTCTTGTCAGCGTTGGTTGTCAGCTCTCGTTGTGGCATCCGTGACATGGAGTGTGGGCGCCCTCGCCCTCCCTCCATCCGATGCGGGACCTGTTACCAGTCGGCTCGCCGTCCATTGACTCGATGTGTCAATGCCCTCCAACCATTCCACCCAATGTGCTGCCTTAGCCGCCTGTATGTGTGTTGCGTATCCGTGTTTGGCTTTTCTGTACGTCTCGTGAACAGGGTGCCCCTCCATGTGTCTGTGCCGGTATGATTTGTTGCCAAGGTTGCGGACTTTCTTCCGTTCTGCCCTCAGGTCCTGATTCCACCATTGTTTGCTGTAGGGTGTTAGTTTGGTTGTAGGGATGCATTTCGTCACCGTGTTCCAGACTGCTCCTTCCAGCTCTCCTAGCGCCCGGTGGAAAGAGTCGCTCGATGTGAGTTCTGCTGGAGCCAGGAGGGCGTTGGAGTGGTACGGAGGTACCGCTCCGAGGGCTAGCTGGAGAGTCTCGCTGGAGAGCTGGCGAGGAAGGCTTGATTGGGACTGACTACTGACAGGGATCTATCTACAACGAACCGTGGGAGCCTCGTCACGTGACTAGGCACTCGCTACCACTCCAATTGCCCCCCTCCCTCATAGCGACGTCCTCGTCGCTATCGAAGACCTGAAAGAAAGAAAGAAAGAAAGAAAAAAAGAAAAAAAGGGAAGAGGAAAGAAAGAGGAAAAAAGACTGAAAAAGAAACTAGTCTACTCCACTGGGGTCTAGCAAAGGAGGTCCAAGACTGGGATCAAAGGGAATGGGAACTTGTCCAGAAAAAGATGGAAAGGAAACAGAGGGTTGGGAAAAGGCAGGAGAAACGTCGTGGACACAAGCTGGAAGTTTTGATGAGTTTCGCATAGAGATGGTGGGAAGATGGCGGGGTTGTACTCGGAATGGGGAGTTGTCGAAATGTGTTGGGTATGGTTGACAACGAGGTGGGATTTTATGTACGGGGTATCTCGGGGGAAGGTTTTGAGGGTGGACACGGCGGTGACGGTAGCAAAGCGTGGACCATGGATTTTGCGCTCGGGGGTAGGTGAGGGTAGGGATGCTCTTCGGTCGCCAAATAGGGGCGTGGGTGGGGCGGGTGTCGCGCCAGGTATGGTTTTGACAGGGAATGTTGAATGCAAGGACGGCTTGGGTTTTCGGGGCAGGGATATTGTCGTGGTATGCTGATGGTGGTGTTTCCACGGGTTCCGTTTGCGTAGACGCGTCGGCATATTGTTTTGTGGCCATAGGTGGGTCTGCCTCGTGTGCAGTCGCAGGTCCGGTATGTGCCTCCGTGCTCGCGGGTTGTTGCTTTTTCTCATCTTGCCCTTTGATGTTTCGCCTCGGAGCACCATCCCTCTCGTTTCGGTTCTCTCCTGCGAGGATCTCCGCGATTTGGGATGGCAGAGGCCATGCTCGGCCGTCGTAGCGTGTCTGGTGGTTGCCGGAAGCGTGGTATGGTGTGGGGGCGGGACGCCCGCGTTGGTGGTTTGGTTTTGGGTCAGGGTAGACGGGGATGGTGGGTCGAGACGGTGTAGGCGTTAGACATTCGTGTTGGAAGGGTTTCGAGGCCGGTTTCGCGGTGCTGGAAGTGAGTATGCCAGTGGGCGTTGAACACTCGCGCTCGTGCGACCTTTTTGGGTCGGGGTGGGACAAGGTTGCAGGCTGGGATGGAACGGGCGCGGGACAGGGCTCTGGGGTTGGCTTTGCATTGGGGTTAGGTCTACACGCCGGGCGTTCGCGCTCACGGCCGCTTTTGGCGCTGGGGTTGGGGTATTTCGAAGGGAGCACGCGGCTGCGCTCTGCTCCGGGGTGCTTTGGGTTGGGGGTGGCGAGAGCCGCGGGCGCTGGGCATTCGCGTCCGTGCTCGGTTTGGAGGTGGTTGGCATTGTGGGACGGCGTGGTGGACGCGTTTGACGTGGGCTGGGGCTCGTCTTGGCACACCGGCATTGGCATCTGTGGTTTCTGGGTCAACGGGGGCGGGGCCGTACGTTGGGGTTGCGGCTGAGGTGCTGGTGGTGCTTCGCGGTGCTTCACGTTCGTTGGTGACGTGGCGGCAGCAGCTGGGCTGGACTGGGGTTCGTTTGGGCACACGGGTGCTCGCGTTGGCCGTTCCTCGGTCGACGTGGGTGTGGTTGGACGCTGGGGCCATGGTCCGGGTATTGAAGGCGAAGGCTGCAGCGTTGGGTGCAGCCGTGACGTGGCAGTTGTGTTGGGCGTGATGGGCACGCGTGCGGACGGCGTTGGGGCCTGCGAGACGGTAGACGGGGTTGCCGTTGACGTTGTGGGGACTTGGGGCGTGGTTGCGAGGGTGGGGGATGCGAACGTGGCAGTTGGCTTTGGGGCGCGTTCTGACGCGTTTTGCAGCGAGGGTGGGGCCATTTGGGTGGGCAATAACGACGTGGCGTGCTCGGGCGCGAACGTCGACGTTTCTGGTGGAGGTGGGCGCGCTGTGGTGTGCTGGGGCGCGTTTTCGCGCGTGGATGCCGTTTGGATGCTTGGGTTGGGGTATTTTGGTGGGAGCTCGCGGCTGCGCTCTGCTCCAGGTTGTTTGGGGGTGGGGGTGGCGAGAGCCGCGGGCGCTGGGGATTCGCGTCCGCGCTCGGTTTGGAGGTGGTTGGCGATGTGGGACGGTGATGGTGGTGAGTTTCGGGGCCTGTGCCTCGCTTTTGGCTTGACGTGGTTGGGACTAGCAAGGTGGGGTGACGGGGCTGTCGAACGCTCACGCTCGGAAGCGCTGGGAGGTGCTGGAGTGACGTTGCTGGGCACCGGGGCAGTGAGCGTCGTCGTTGTGTTCATTTGGGTCCACGTCGCTGTGGGCTGGGCCGTTGGTGGCGAGATTGTTGGTTCTTTTTTTGTATTGCTTTTCCATCGGGTTTTTTCCTTCTTCGCTCGTTCTTTTTGTTTCTTTTTAGTAGTCATTTGTGCGGTCGAGAAAATGAAAGTGTTTGGTGCTTGGAAAATCGTTCGGTGCTCGGAAAACTACTTGGTGTTCGGGAAACTGCTGGGTGTGCTCTGTGCTCTGTGCTCGGGCTCGTAAAATTGCTAGAGTGCTGAAAAATCACTAGAAGTTGCTGAAAGTCGCTGAAAATCGCTGAAGATGGAGGCTGTGTTCGAATCCGCTCTCATCACCACGTTGGAGTGGTACGGAGGTACCGCTCCGAGGGCTAGCTGGAGAGTCTCGCTGGAGAGCTGGCGAGGAAGGCTTGATTGGGACTGACTACTGACAGGGATCTATCTACAACGAACCGTGGGAGCCTCGTCACGTGACTAGGCACTCGCTACCACTCCAGCGTCTAGGTTGACCTTGAGCGAATCTCTGAACTCTTTCCAGTCCGCCACACGGAAGTTTGGGCGTTGTATTTGCGACCTGGTCGGGGCGGTCAGGTCGAGTGCTGTGACTATCGGGAAGTGGTCAGTTTTGGTGGGTCTGTCACCTGGCCTTGTGTTGCATAGTGCTACGTGGTCAATTATGGTGCTGGAGCAGAATATGTTGTCGACTCGAGTCATGTTGCCTGTCGACATGGATTGCAAGGTTGGTGTGCCTTCCGGTAACGCCATTCTCATGTCGTACCGGGCCAGGAGGTCTAACAGAGGTCCCGCTGCGTCAAGATTGGCGTTAGTGAAGAGATGATTGTTACGTTCTTCATCCCAGAGCGGGTGGTGACGGTTGAAGTCCCCTGCCAGGATGTAGTGAACTGGGGTCTGGGCTGGGGCTGGGGCTGTTGCGCTGCCGAGGTATCATCGCAGTGTTGATATGTTGTTGTTGTTGTTGCAATCGTTGTACATGTTGACAATTCTGATGATGCCAAAGTCACCTTTTATCTCCGCCGCCGTGATATCCGGTGAGTCGATCAGTATTGGGGACCACGAGTCAGATCGTAGCCGTCTGTTGACTAATATTATCGATTGAGTGTGGCGGGTTGCATGCATGTCATGGTGTCGCGGGGGATATATCACTATGTAGTAAGCGTTGGCTCTCGAAAGCCCCTTGAAATCAAAGTAGGGTTCCTGTATAAGGATGAAATCGTAGTTAGTTTTGATTGAATCTAGCATGTCGTGCTGGGCTATGAGCGATTTGTTAACGTTCTGTTGCCATAAGGTCAGTGGTTTCAGTGAGTTGGGAATGGAGGTGGAGGTCATGCGTAAAGCTCCTCCGTCAAGGGTGAGTGAATGGGGTGTTGTTGTTGTTGGTGTTGGTGATGACGTTGAGGCTGGGACAGACGTGGTATGATTGCTCGCGGTGCTGCAGGTGTCATGTCTGGGTGGGTGGATGTCTGTGTCATGATGTGGGTGGGGCCTTCCAGCGGTTCGTCAGCCCACCATCCTCCGGAGGTGGCGCCGGTCTGTCTGTCCAGTAGGTGTGTAGCGTTTGTTGGGCAGACTGTATTGGTTGCGTCTGTCATTAGCTGGTGCTGGCGCCATTCGTTGCTGTCCAGCTACTGTGTAGCCTCTGCTGTGGGGTCCCTGATTATCCCGTCCTTCTCTGCTTTGCTCGTGCCGTTCGTCCATGTGTGGTGCGTTGTTCATGGGCGCGTCATTTCTCCATGCCATGTCGAAAGTGTTCCGCGTGGGGTCCATATCTATTCTGCCCCACGTGCTGGGGTCATTGGTGGGGAAAAGTCTGTACTTAGTGTCCGGGTCTCGATCGCGTGCCCGTTGGAGGCGCTCCCTGAAAACTGGGCATTGTCGATCCGCAGTGCCGTGCCCACATTCTTGACAGTTGGCACATTTCAACCCCCCGGTGCCGCAAAGTTGGTCTGCACGGTGGAGCCTCGCACAGCAGGTGCATACCTCGTGGATGGATTTGCACTCCGTCGCGATGTGGCCGAATTTCTGGCACTTCATGCATCTACGTGGATCCATCAGCGCTTTCTTCGCCCTGCATTGCTTGCCCTCGATGAAAATGCCATATTCCAGTGCATGGTTCACAGCCTCTCTCGTGCTGAAGCCCATTGTCAAAAATGCAAAGCGCTGTCCCTCTCGATGAAGGTGGGTCGGCTTGATCCAGCGTGCCTCATATATCGACATTCTGGAGAGGGAGCTGGCCTGCTCCACCCGTTTGATTGCCGCTTGGTCATTGGGGTCGAAGGAGGTGGGGACGTGCTCGGCTATTACTTCGTACGTTCTCAAGCTCCCTGTCGATGTGCCTCCGAATTGCGCCATAAATGCGTGCATTACGTCCTTGGATCGTAGATAGTTCACCACCTGCGTGGAATTGAGCGTGTATATTATCATTCCGTATTGAGTTCTGCGCACTCCTGCGAAAGCCATGCCGTTGGGTTTGTCTGCCGCCCTCACGCCCATCAGGTCGAGGGCCAGGGTTGCCTTCTCCACCAGCTCTTTCTCAGAGAGGCTCGCCAGCGCATCATCTTGTGCGTCAGGGAGTTTCCATACCACGATCTGTCTATCCAACGCGTTCCCCTTCGCTATCGGCGCTGCGTGCTCCGGTGGGATTTGTGTGGCGGCTCTTGCAACTGACGCGAAGGTGGGTGTACCGTTGTCACTGGGTCGTTCCCGGTTGGATGTTGCTTCTGCCGCCTCGAGCACACTCTTAGTGCGAGTTGTGAGTTTGTTCAAATTAGCGTGGAGGTCGTCCAGTGCATTCGTCATTAGGGTTGTTGCCCCCCGCAGCGCCTCCTCCTGCTTTCCACTAGCCTGTGTTGCTGCCTCAATCGTTTCGGCTGCCGTGGTCAGCTTGGGGTATCTGAGCTCATTTATTTCCTTGCCCATTCTCACCACCGTCTCGTTGGCCGTCGTGTCCAAGTCTATCTCTTCTAGGATGAACGCTAAGGCCCTGAGGGTGTTGACTGCAGGCCTCGGCAGTTTGGCTATACCCGCTGCTGCCTGTAGCAAGACATATGCTAGTCTCTGCGTGGTGACCTTCTCCCCTTGTGTGATGTACGCGTCTCGTATCAGGGCCGCCCTGGCGTCTTTCACGTTGAACACATCAGTAAGGACACCTGTGGCATCAGCCAGCTCATCCCTAGTTAGTCTGGTCGCATTTTTGTCTAGATTACCTCCCGGAGTCCAGTTTCTCGAAGTCATAGCTTATGATGTGTTTTAAAGGTCTATCAGATAGGGACTAAACTATCGTAGTGCTCGTTTTATTGTATATGGGAGGTGTGGAGCCGCCGCTCAGGTTGCCTTTGTCGGGGTCCTGGTCGGGGTGCCATGCGGTGTGTTGCCAAGAGAGTCCTCCCCTTCGGTGGTTGTGTGTTGAGCTGTCCCATTTAACATAAATGCTTCGGTGTGTCGTTGTTATGCGATCTTTGGTGGTTGCGCGGGTGGAGGTGGTTCCCACCCGCCCTTATGTCATTACTGAGCTGTCCCATTTGACATAGATGCTGCGGTGCATCTTTGTTATGCAACCTTGGGTGGTTGTGTGTTGAGCTCTACATTTATCTATACTCATTCGAATCCCGTCAATGGCGACTTTCACTGTGCTGCTGGAATTGGATTAGAAGTCGGAGTTGTTACGAGTTCTTCCATTTATGGAAGAATCGTTCTTATCAGTCCAGGATATAGCGCAGTTCATCAGTAATTAAATAATTAAATAAATTAATTGATTGATTAATGTTTGAAATCAATCATAGAGCCAAATTCTGCAATTCTGACCCTGTCTTTTTGAAAAAATTCATGAATATACTAGGTTTTTCGAATTTTGTCCTCAAATATTGTCAGGAATATAGGATTTATCTTGAGGTCATAAGAACTCAAAAAATGCTCCAATGGATGAGAAAAAGAATTTGTATGACGAGAATTTGAGCGAAAAAGGCAGTTGTCATGCTCAGTCACAGGTGAGTTGCCCCATTTTTTTTGGTTCACTTTCGGTCGGATACCACTGACTTAGGTAGGGGCAGGCCCGAAACGATTCTGGCACCCCGTTTCCGACCAAATGATGTCTCGGTGAGGGGAACGGCCGCGCACAGAATCTGTGCCCCCTTGATATTTTTTTTCTCTCTTTTGCCTGGATACAATTGACTTAGGTTCACACAGGCTCCAAACGATTCCAGCACCCCATTTCCGACTAAAACAATGAGTCTGGGCGAGGGGAACGGCCACACATGGAATCGGTAAGTCGCCCGCCTTGATATTTTTTTGTTCACATTCGCCCAAATACAGCCCGTGCTGCCATGTTTTCAACCACCCCCGGCCAGGCTACACCCCCCACACCTCATTCCCATTGAAAACGAGCAGTCGGGAGCCTGACCCCCTGCCCAACCTCAAGCACCCTGCCTTTCCATCCACCTGGATGCCCCACCCCATCCTGTTTTCGACCACCCGGCTAGTCTACACCCCCGTGTTGCATAAGTTATAGCAGTTCTTAACATTCAAGTTAACAGAAATGCACCCATGTTCATATAAATTAAAAATATGTACAAAAAATATGAAAAGTTGAACAGCGGAACTATTCTTTTCCACTATAGATCGTGCATATGAAATGCTTACAGCCCTCGGTATCCACCTATGATCTACCAAATGAAATTGAACAGCAAATCCAATCCAAATTCTTGATTCATCATAGCGATGATGGGAAATCAGTGAAACCACGGCTCAAGTCAAAGAGTACAAGCGCTGGACAAGATACTACCAATGCCTGTGTGGAACACACCATCCTGAGGGTCCTTGCCCCCATGGAATTTCTTGGGATGATATCGGCTGTCCTGCATGAACCTGTTTGGTGACAACGCATGATGAGACAGTGTTTTGCGTGGGAAGTGTTTGAACAAATCCACACCAAGGGTTTCCGGAGTGTGTCGTTGATCGGGAAATTACCTTGTTGTCCTTTGGGATCAAGGATTTAGCTCTTTAATAACTCTGGGTTATTCCTGTTGGGTGGGTTGTGGTGTGAATCCTATCAAAGGTTAGCTTTGAGGGATACAACAAATACTTGACAATATTATAAGTCAGATGTATGACTTATAGAGGATGAGTGAACAGTGAGGTCTTCCCTACTGAAGGTAAAGACTTTGAGTGACAAGAGGTATGCAAGAGTATAAGTGGATAATAACTCAAGCAAGTATAAGCAGTGTAAGATGAACGAGTGTACAACAGTCAAGTATACAAGTAGCAAGTATACAATGAGCAGAGGTACAATAGAGATGAGCAATAGATGATGGATGATGGGTGATAGATGATGGGCGATGGGTGAGTGTAACAGTAGATGTCAAACAAAGGGAGGTGTGACAAAATACTATGTACAGAATGAATGAACTGGACAATAGGCAAGTAGGATTGATGATCAAGATATCGGACTTTATTCCGAAGCTTCAAATGCACATTGGCTACTAGTGCAGAATAAAGTACTGGGATATCTTTGGTGATGACCAATAGGACTTGAAAGAAAAATGAATGTGACTGTACTACGTGACAGAACACAAAGAATATATATCAAACAAGTAATAAGGGAGTATCAATATATCTGAGATTGATAATCCTTAGACAAAGGAATGATGACTTGAACTGCAATTGGTATTTGGGTACTAGCTCAGTAGATGCAGTTGTTTTGGTCAACCCAATTGCAGCAAGAGCTGCGAATGGTAGGTACACATCTCCCAGCTCTTTGCTGGAGGGTAGGTTAACCCGAAGGGCAGCTCTTGCTGTGGAAATGTTGTGGGGTAGGTTAACCCAGGGACAGCTCTTGCTGATAAATGGCTGCCGGTTTGGTCAACCCGCTGTCAGCAATACCATGGGGCAGGTTAACCCATGGCAGCAATTCCTGAAGGATTGGGTTGACCAGGGTCCAGCTATTGCTGCAGGATCAGGTTGACCAGGGTCCAGCACTTGCTGTAGCACTGGGTTGACCCGGGACCAGCACTTTCTGAAGGGTAGGTTGAACCAGGTTCAGCTCTTGCTGCAGTGCTGGGTTGACCGCAGTCCAGCGCTTCCTGCAGGATTGGGTTGATCAGGGTCCAGCACTTGCTGCAGGATCCAGTCGACCGGGGTCCAGCTCTTGCTGCACAGTAGGTTGACCAGGGTCCAGCTCTTGCTGCAGCACTGGGTTGACCGGGGTCCAGCACTTGCTGTAGCACTGGGTTCACCCGGGACCAGCACTTGCTGCAGGCTAGGTTGACCCGGGACCAGCTCTTGCTGTGGGGTAGGTTGACCAGGGTCCAGCACTTGCTGCACAGTAGGTTGACCAGGGTCCAGCTCTTGCTGCAGCACTGGGTTGACCGGGGTCCAGCTAGGGTCAACCCAGGTGCAGATATTGCTGCAGCGCCGGGTTGACCTGGGTCCAGCACTTGCTGTGGGGCTTGGGTTGACCAGGATCCAGCTCTTGCTGTAGCACTGGGTTGACTGGGGTCCAAATATTGCTGCAGCACTGGTCTCGTGTCACATAGCACTACATGGTCCATTATGGAACTAGAGCAGAAAACGTTGTCAACTCGGGTCATGTTGCCCGTCGACATAGACTGCAGCGTTGGTGTGCCCTCTGGTAGTGCCATTCTCATGTCATATCGGGCCAGGAGGTCTAACAAAGGTCCTGCTGCTTCGAGGTTAGCATTGGTGAAGAGGTGGTTGTTATGCTCTTCATCCCAGAGTGGGTGGTGGCGGTTGAAGTCTCCTGCCAGGACATAGTGGACTGGGGTCTGGGCTGGAGCTCGAGCTGCTATGCTGCCGAGGTAGCGTCGCAGTGTGGATATGTTGTTGTTGTTGGTACAGTCGTTGTATACATTGATGATTCTGATGATACCAAAGTTACCTTTTATCTCTGCCGCTGTGATGTCAGGTGAATCAATTAGTATCGGAGACCAGGAGTCAGATCGGAGCCATCTGTTAACCAGTATTATTGATCGGGTGGGATGTGTTGTGTGTCTATCATGGTGTTGTGGGGGGTATATCACTGTGTAATAAGCGTTGGCTCTCGAGAGCCCCTTGAAATCAATGTATGGTTCCTGTATAAGAATAAAGTCGTAGTTGGTTTTGACTGAGTCTAGCATGTCGTGTTGGGCTACAAGCGATTTGTTGACGTTCTGTTGCCATAAAGTTAGTGGTTTCAATGAGTCAGGAGTGGGAACGGAGGTCATATATAGAGCTCCTCCGTCGAGGGTGAGTGGATAGGGTGATGTTGTTGGTGTTGGTGGTGATGTTGTTGGTGTTGGTGGTGATGTTGTTGGTGTTGGTGGTGATGTTGTTGGTGTTGGTGGTGATGTTGTTGGTGTTGGTGGTGATGTTGTTGGTGTTGGTGGTGATGTTGTTGGTGTTGGTGGTGATGTTGTTGGTGTTGGTGGTGATGTTGTTGGTGTTGGTGGTGATGTTGTTGGTGTTGGTGGTGATGTTGTTGGTGTTGGTGGTGATGTTGT
This sequence comes from Hygrocybe punicea, assembly GCA_963556145.1. Taxonomy (NCBI): domain Eukaryota; kingdom Fungi; phylum Basidiomycota; class Agaricomycetes; order Agaricales; family Hygrophoraceae; genus Hygrocybe; species Hygrocybe punicea. Next base: position 5,842,406 of record OY744463.1, read on the forward strand.
TGGGATGGGTGTGGGGTCATTGTTCGCGGCGCAACGGTCGTCGTGTCTGTGTGGGTAGGTTTACGTGTCATGATGTGGGTGGGGCCTTCAAGCGGTTTGTCAGACCACCATCCTCCGGAGGTAGGCGGCGCTGGTCTGTCCGTCCAGTAAGTGTGTAACGTCTGTTGGGCAGTTTGCATGCCTATCCTTTGGTTTCGCCGATCTGGTGCTGGTGCTGTATGCCGTTGTTCGGCTCCTGGCTGGCTTCTGTCATGAGGTCTCTGGTTGTCTCTCCCTCCTCTGTTTTGTTCACGTCGATCGTCCGAATGTGGGTACGGGGCGTTGTCTGTGGGTGCATCCCTTCTCCACATCATGTCAAACATGTTCCACATGGGATCCGTGTCCGTTCTGCCCCATGTGCTAGAGTTGTTGGTGTGGAAGAGCCTGTACTTGGCGTCAGGGTCTCGATCGCGTGCTTGGTGGAGACGCTCCTTGAAGACTCGACACTGTCGGTCAGCAGCGCCATGTCCGCTCTCTTGGCAATTGGCACATCTCAGTTCCCTTGTGCCGCATAGCTGATCTCCTGTGCGGTGGAACCCCGCACAGCGTGCGCATATGTCGTGGATGGATTTGCAGTCCTTCACAATGTGGCCGAATTTCTGGCATTTCATGCATCTCCGTGGGTCCATCAATGCTTTCTTTGTCCTGCATTGCTTTCCCTCTATGAAAATACCGTATTCCAGCGCATGGTTCGTGGCTTCTCTCGTGCTGAAGCCTACTGACAAGAACGCGAATCTCTGTCCCTCTCGGCGAAGGTGGGGTGGCTTGATCCATCGTGCCTCGTATATTGCCAATCTGGGAAGGGAGCTGGCTTGCTCGACCTTCTCAATCGCTGTTTGTTCATTCGGGTCAAAGGAGGTAGGGACGTGTTCGGCCACTACTTGGTACGTCCTCGAGCTCCCTGTCGATGTCCCTCCAAATTGCGCCATAAATGCGCGCATTACTTCCTTGGACTTTAAGTAGTTCGCCGCCTGCGTGGAGTTGAGTGTGTATATTATTGTCCCGGATTGTGTTCTGCGCGCTCCCATGAAGGCCATGCCATTGGGTTTGTCTGCTGCCTGTATGCCCATCAAGTCAAGGGCCAGGGTCGCCTTCTCCACCAACTCTTTCTCGGAAAGGTTGGCTAGCGAGTCATCTTGTGTGTTGGGTAGTCTACGTACTGCAATCTGCTTGTCCAGTGCGTTCCCTTTCACTATTTACGAGTTCTTCCATTTATGGAAAACTCGTTCTTATACACCGGGTTTCCAGTCTGTTTGGTGATTCATTCATTCATCTCAGGGACTGAGCGAAAATTGTGTCCCAATATGGCAACTGAGTTCAAAATCCCGTTTGACTGGTTTCATTCCAGAATTCAGAGCCTCTATTGACTTGCACACTGGATAGACTGTCACCAGATTTGACAAGGAGCATGTCATGGGGACTGTCCTGCTGGAAAAAAATTATGGAGTGGATCTGACATAATTTGGACCACCTGTGAGCTGGTTTATGCAAAGGAAATGAGTATAGATACAATAACTGGTGTAAAACTGCAAAGTAAAATGTGGTAATTTCTAGCTATATTCTCTTGTATGTATGGTACACCTTTGTCCACTGAAAGCAGCTGTGAAATGTCATATCTGAATTTCTAAGATGCAAACAAGCAAGGGTGGTCCGGACTTGTGGCTGAAATTCGAGCGGAGTCTGAAATGCACAGTCAGACCATTCGAGCTCAGATAAGTGCAAAACCTTCAGTTGCTCAACAGCAAGATCGTCGGGGGGGGTGGTGTACAGAAAGGTAAGCACGTAGTTTTATTTGTATGGTCTAATAATGATGTCTGCATCCCCCGCATCTCATCCGCGTTGAAAATGAGGGGCCGGGGGGTCTCAGGACCTTGCAATCCCGCCATCTGCCCAACCACCCCACCCCCCTGTTTCCGCCCGTCAGTCCACCCCACCCCGCTTGTTTTCGACCACCCCCGGCTCGTGTATGCCCCCCGCACCTCGTTCACGTTGAAAACGGGGGGTCGGGGGGTCTCAGGAGCTCGCGCTGCCGCCATCTGTGCCCCCACCACAACACCCAGTTTTTTTACACCCGAAACACACCCTCCCACACGGTTTTTGGCCACACCCGGTTGGAATACACCCACGGCGCATCGTTCCCATTGAAAACGAGTGGCCGCGGGCCCTGAACCCTCGCGCTGCCGCCATTTGTGCCCAACCACTCACCCCCTCTTTTTTACACCCCAAACACGCCTCCCCTCACAGTTCTTGGCCACGCCCAGCTGGAAAACACCCACGGCGCGTCGTTTCCGTGGAAAATGGGTGGCCGTGGGGCCCTTAATCCCCGCCTTGCCGCTATGTGCCCCAACCACCACCCCCTCTTTTTCCACCCCAAACTCGCCTCCCCTCGCGGTTCTTGGCCACGCCCGGCTGGAAAACACCCACGGCGCGTCATTCCCGTTGAAATCGAGCAGCCATGGGTCCCCAATCCCTCGCATCGCCACTATGTGCCAAGCATCACCCCCCAGACCCTTTTACACCCAGGACACGCCACCCCACGCCGTTTTCGACCACCCCCAGCTCGTATACGCCCCCCACGCCTCGTTCGCGTCGAAAACGAGACTTCGGGGTGTCCCACTCCCACCCGTTTCCGCCCAGTGCCTAAGCACCACGCCCCCCAACTGTTTTACACCCAGGACACGCCACCCCACGCCGTTTTCGACCAGCCCCAACTCGTATACGCCCCTTACACCTCGTTCGCGTAGAAAACGAGACTTCGGCGGCTCCCAGTCCCACCTATCTCCGCCCAGTGCCCAAGTGCCACCCCGGAACTTTTTACACCCGGGACACGCCACCACGCGCTGGTTTCAACCAGCTCCAGCTCGTATACGCACCCCACGCCTCGTTCGCATAGAAAACGAGGCGTCGGGTCCCAGTCTCACCCGTTGTCGGCCAGTGCCCAAGCACCTCCGGACTCAAGCACCCATCCCCCTATTTTTTACACCGGTTTTTGGCCATAGCCGGCTAACACAGGCCCACGGCGCCTCGTTCCCATCAAGCACAAGCAGTAGTAGGGTCTTAATTGTTGCGCGTCGCCGCCATGCACCCAACCACCCACCCTGTTTGCTCAGTTTTTGGCCACGCCGGGTTGGAATTGGCCCAGTGCGCCTGGTTCCCATTTTTCAAGTTCAATTAATTTTTCTATTTGCTTATTCACAAATATTGACGGTATATCAGTATTATTAATTGACTATTATTATTGTATTTATTATTTGAAATATTGCAGTATTAGCCATCTTGACCTCACGTGATACATAGCTAATTAGCTTGCCCATTACCTTGATAGTTAGTAATCTTGCACACTGCCAATAATTCCTCAAATATATACCTTTTAAAGTACAAGTTATTTAGATACTTATCTAAGTTGCAGATGTTACATCAGATGTTTCTGATGTTGCACATGAAGGTTCGTTGACAATGCCATTAAGGGCAGCTATCACCGGTGCTCACAATCCCGATGCGCATTGGCATCGCCGCCCACAATGAGCTCAAACTTGTACCATTTGTCAATGAAATTTTCATGTTTTCAGGGTGCACTTTTTGCATACAGGGTAGAAATGTGTTAAGCTACCTTATGATAAGTATATAATATCATCCCCGCCACCGCCGCATGCTCAATGAAGCAGCATGGTGCCTGTAGAGGTCATTGCCACTGCTATGCCACTGCCATTGCTGTCACCACTGCCACTGCTGTCACCGTCGCCACTGCTGCTGCCGTCGCCATCACCATTGCTGCTGTTGCTGCCATCACTGTCACATCGCTGCTGCTGGTGCTGTCGCTGTCATTCCCGCTGCCAACTGCTGCTGCTCCCCCTGCCACTGCTGCTGCTGCTGTTGTTGGGGCCATTTCTGCTGTTGTTGGGGCCATTTCTGCTGCTGCTGCTGCTATTGTTGCTGCTGCTGCTGTCATTGCCGCTGTTGCTGTCTTTGCCACTGCTGCTGCCATTGCAACTGTTGGGCCCTGCTGCAACGGCAGCTGTTGCTGTTGCTGTTGTTGTTGCTGCCATTGTTGCTTCTGTGGTCCTTGTTGTAGCTGCTCCTGCTCCTGCTGTGGCCATCTTGTCCCATTGTGCCCTACAGTGGCCTGGCGTGTGTGCGTGGGTGCCATTGTGGCAAGGAGCCATGGGTGTGTGCACGACTGTGGTTAGTAAGTAAAAGACACGAAAAAAAGAAAGAAAAAACATACATACATTGGCAGTGAGGGTGGGCACACCACCCCCTGCCGTATCCTGTATTTGTCACAGTCCCTGGATTCCGCCGTTAGCCAGCAGGGCATTGGCGGGGTGCATGGATTTGTGTGGGTGTGGTATGGGTGTTGACATTTGATGGGGTGGGTGCAGTTCCCTGGACAAATCATGTTGTGAGCTCATACAATAGCAATAAAATAAGTTACAAACACATACCTTGGTATGACTGTACACAGGGACGCACAGAGGGAGCACGGCGTCATTGTCAACAACAAGATTGAGCACTGGCGTGTAAACTTCCAAAAGCGGATGTTGAACCGCTATTCGGATTCTGCTGAATGCTGTGGCTGATGCGCTTGGGAGCAAAATTCTGGGCTGTAGGCCATTAGCTACTTCCCTAGAGTCTACAATACATGATCTATATATGTTTGACTGCCTTCAAAAGAACAACCAAGCCAAATGATTAATTTTTCAAACCTGTAGATCAAGTTATTCATTCAAAACATGTGAATTCATGCGATTTCCAATGCAAATAAATTTCTACTGTGAACTACAGCTGTTTATAAATTATAGAAAATTCACAAGACCTTTACCTAGATATAGGGACCTTGTGAAAATTTATTTGGGGTATCAATTACAGAGGAGCCAGTGCTATGCACGAATGAATAGTGTTATTGGCATGGGTCATATGGACATTCAATGGGGACTTGGGACACCTGGGATGAATTTGAGGGGCTGGAGAAAATCAGGACACATCCCATGGTATATTAAAGTATGTACAAAGAGTTGGTACAAGTACAGGAGGAGTGTGTCTAACAAGTGAGTGAGAATAGTGCTGAGAATGACATTAGACTTAAAATACCACAAGAATCATAATTATAGGCTGAAAAGATAAAAATAAAGAAAAACATGGTATATGTACTTCCAGCCCTTGAAAAAATGAACAACTTTCTCCCTACAATCTTCCTCATAGGAGTTCATTTGATGCCATAATTTGACAAAATCATTTTGGGTGTCAAAAAGTACTAGTCTATCTTTTATTTCATCCACAACTTACTACACAGTGAATATTGTCCAAATGTAATTACAGGGCCTCTTCAAAAATAATACAACTTTCCCTCTATAACCATATTATTCCATGCAGTACTTCATGAGAATCATGGAACAGCATTGAAAATTCTACTAAGTCCACATTTCTCAATTGATTCAAAAAAGCCCAGTTACTGTCATGCTTTATGCAAACAGCTGTAACATATATCTAACCTGTATATCAAAAGTGTGCCACAAAAATATATAATTTTCATCAATATATAGTACAAGTTTGAGCTCATCGTGGGTGGCAATGCCAATGCGCATCAGGATTATGAGCGCCGGTGATAGCCGCCCTTGATGGTGTTGTCAACAAACCTTCATGTGCAACGTCGGAAACATCCGATGTAATGTCTGCGACTTAGATAAGTATCTAAATAACTTGTACTCTAAAAGGTATATATTTGAGGAATTATTGGCAGTGTGCGAGATTACTAACTATCAAGCTAATTAGCTATGTATCATGTGAGGTTGAGGTGGTATTAGCATTTTGCAAGTTTCAACTGGTGGTTTCCAGTGTTCAATGGCTCCTTCGAACACTACCAGTCCTTTGAACACCCTGATTCTGTACCAATTTCTACTGCTAAAAGATATTCTAATTCCTTCTGTGCATTATCTGAACCTATCTGGGTATGAATTTTTTATTTATTCAGGAGTATCAATAAAATTAGCAAGTTAATATTCACCCATCTGTTTACTCCTTTGAACACCAATGTTTTGATCATAAAACATTCAAATATTACTGGATTCCCTTGAAAATTAGTATGAGAGGGGAGTTTAAATATATGAGCCACTTTCTATCTACTCAGATTTTGTTTAAGATAAATTGGCCACCTGTGGCATTTTAGGTTATTAATAATTGTGGCCCAATACTGGTGTGTGTTGCAGAAACAAAATAATTAAAAAAACAATTAAAAAATAATTGCTTTTACCTGGGGTTCAGACTTTGCACCCTGCGCATGGCATACAACTAAATAAATTCCTATAAAATTGTAAGAGGTTCTCCACATATCCTGCTACAACCTTGCCTGCAAAGGCTAAGGATTTCCAGCTAAATTAGAATAATGGTTGAATATTCATAAAATGTTGTCAGTAAATTAATACTGAGTCCAGTTGAACTCAAAATGCTTTACCTTTGCAGGAGGACTTGTTGTACATCATGTGGAGAGATATGTGGAAAGTCCTGGAAATTTATTGAGTAGTATATGAAGACAAATTTACCAAATCCATGAATTGCTGAAAACCTTATGCTGTTTGGTTTGACAAAGAATTTTTGGCACCTAATTTGTTCTAAATAAAATCCCTCTGGAGTAAAGGTAGTAGTAGTGTGAGGCTAATAGAAAACATTAGGGATTTTTTGAGAATTTTGTATGCCATTATTGTGAAGATATAGTCAACATCCCACATTGTACAAGTTACCAAGCAAGTTGCAGTATGTTGACTTTAACATAAGGGCAGCTTTACATTTCATATTTTTAAAATATTTGATGTTTTCTCTAGGTTCTATACTACAATTCACATCTATACTTCAAAGAGATTAGACTACATCTCTGCTCAAGAAAAATCAAATACAAAACACTGGAAATGCTTGGTATTCTACTTTAAATCATTCATGGTGCTGGCAAGGCAGGATACAGAAGTTAGAATACAGCAACTATAATGGAAGGTAAATAAGAGTGATAAATGGTTAATTTGGAGACAGGTAAGTTATAATAAGAAAGCATATTTTGGTGTGGCATTTTTTTCCAAATGACCAGAAACATCATTTTTCTTCCATTAAATAAAGTACTGATAATTTATTGTGTACCTGCAATGAGTCATTTTACAACACAAATAAGGAATAAGCAGAATAACAATTCACAAAGCTCTGGTACCAAAGATAGTACAGATTTCAACAAATTTATAAAATTTAATTAATATTGAGCCTTGACATTGCAGTAGCATTTGTAGTGTAACATGTCAACAGTGTCCTGCAAATTTTCTGGTATTTGGTTGGGCATTGCAGCAAAATAGTGAAAACAAGGCCTGCATCACCAAAAGCAGCATGAGTTGCTTAGTCATTGCTTAGTCAGTATCACTATCAGTATCTGCAACACACTTCAGTATCAAGCCTTAATTGTTGTGTTCAATGGTGCCATTGAATACTATACTGTTGGAAATGGTAATCTCATTATCATACATTGTTATGTTGGTCTCAGTCATTTCTTCTTTGTCATCGGTCTGGACTGATTAGTCTGTTGTTTGGTTGATTCAGTACCATTCTATTTGGTTTATTCCATTCTTACATGTATATATAATTAGCATGCTAATGTTCTGAATAGTTGAACATTGGTTACACCATACACCAGACTTCCTCCATCCGTTTTGATACTCTAAGCATAGCTCTAAGTATCGTCAGAGTCTAACCACTCATATCTGTGCAACCCATTCCTTACATGTACTAGTAGTGTTGGAAATTTAATGTTAATATTGATAACATTATGATATAAAGTATCTCAATCTGAAAATGACAACTGAGAAGTTTCAGAGAGGGCTGCCCAGAAGAACTCGTTCATGCCACGCTGGCGATGGCCCACTTCCCCAAGTGCTATGCTACTTAACTGTCTTGTTGTGTTATTGAGCTCTTGCCAGATCTCGTCAAATTTGGCCTTATCAACTTGTTTAGAGGGCCAGTGCTTCGCATGGCATGAACGAGTTCTTCCTAAAGTTCCAATCTTTGCTCTGAATTGATTCACTGCCACCTCATAAATCATATTGAGCAAGACTAAGCCCGCCACACCCACCCATTATTATAGTGCAAAAGTTGTTGATGTAGACTTGCTGAGCCCAACCACTTTTTATTTTATATATCTCATGCAAATTTAGAGAAAAATTTGGCCACCCACCCACCCACACATGACTTTAAGCATATATTGCCAGCACAAGATTCTTGTCTCTGCATTGTCTAACATCAACATCCGATAATTTATCAAGCATACCATTATATGAACAAGTATTTCCAGTAGTCATACCATCATGAAACCAAACCTTCTTGTCTGCACTTATGATTCTACTGGTGAAATGATATTGGCCATGATAAACAATTCCTTTCAACCTCAATAGCTTGATGCCTTTGTCAGTCTCAAACTCAAGTGTATGAATGGTCTCAATGTCCATGAGTGAATATTCCAAAACAAGCACAGGTGGCACTTTATTGTAGAATAAGATTTGTTGCATAGCCGATTGACACTTAGAACACCTTCGATGTGTTTGTTGGGACAATGTTTCAATCCAATTCATAGTAGACCCTTGAACTGAAGTTTCTCCATGTAAAACATAACCAAGTTGATTATCCACTGGTTTTTCAGCAAATTTACACCTTGTACATTGATGCTGAGAAGATGTGACTGCAGTGTCTACGTGTAAAAACTCCATGGCTAGAGTTGTAACACTAATTCCAACAGGTCCCATTAGATATGTCTCAGGATGCTTATCATGCAAAATAGCCCTTAATTCATTTCTGAGTTGCACAAATGTCATATTGCCTTTCAATATATCTGAGAAGCCATCAGATAAAGTAGCCAGATAATCATTCATATCATGAAATACTTCAGACCATGCTATATGGTTTTCCTTCCAGAGATCAAACAATATAACCAGGATAGAATCATATGCACAACTGTAATTGTTTTCATCCCATGGCAAACCTGCTGGGGAAGCTGACATATCTGTTCGTTGTCTCTTAGCTGCTGGCAGTTCACAAGGTTCAATCAAATGCTTCCTGGACAAAATTGGAACAGATCCTTTGGCAGGGATAAAAGGAGTAGAAATTGACATAGTTGCTTGCTTATTTTTGTTCTTCTCAATGATGTGCCATGGACTGACTTCCACAGGAGCAATCACCAGGGGATCACTTTCTGACCACTTCAAAGCTGCATCAGTTTTAGATGGAACATATCCAGTGCCTTTCCATTGTTGAAACTTTTGAATCATTGATGACCGGACATCTTGTACAATATGTTCTGGCAATGTGCCTTCATATCTCATTCTAGTGATGTCATCAAGCAGTTCTTGTTCCCTAAACTCTTGTCTAAGATATCCAGAGCATCCTCTTGTGATCATTCTATTGTCAAATCCTTGTATTATTACAGTGCCAGCTGCAGTAGCGCTTCTAGACAATGATGAATAATATGCCATGTGTGAAAAGCAGCTGTTTAGATGCACAACATTGTATGGTCTTGTCTTGCCTTGAGCGGCATGTGCAGTCATTGCAAAGTTTGGCAAAACCCAAACCTGTTGTCTTTCTATCCTTTCTTTTAAATCACTTGGAAATACACACTGAACTGTCTTGGTGTTTTTCACAATCGGAACAACATTGTCTGGCAGAGAAGGAATCTGCACAAGCTTTGGTGGATTCAGAAGCTCAACAAACACTGTGTCCAGTACACGCTTTCCATGATCAGCTTTTGATGACTGCCAACCAACAACAAATCCTTCTTGTCCCTTGGTGATGCAAAGTTCAGTTGCATCATTGTTTCTAAGCATGACTGGCATTCCAACACACAAGGATAATTTACCAGCAAAGTTTTCTGTTCCACCATGGTGCACCTTCCATATTTCTCTTTGAGTATCAAAGTCTATCTCACCAGATTCATGAAGTGCTTTTGATTTGCCTTTTGATTTATTTCTTATAGATGCATCCTTTTCTTTTCCCCATCTATCAATAGAATAAAAGTTGATTAATTTCTGGTTTGTGTCTTTTGCAAATCTTTCACAGCCAAGCAAATTGATCTGATCCTTTTGAGAGTGAATGCCACAGATGATTGGCACATTTCTGAAATTCTTTGAGGCAACATTAGGTTGATCAGGTCTTTTTCCTGCAATCCGGCTTCTCAAAAATATAATGTCATTTGGAGTACACTTTCCATATCGCATATTGACCAATGCAGTTCTGAACTTTGCATCTTGGGGAGTTTGAGTCTTTTGTCTCATGTTTTCTCTGAGAATAACAACTGTGGTTATCTGATGCCAAAGCGCTTTGCCAACAGCGGTTTCCTGAGCATATGGTGTTAATCCAGAGTGTGCTTGTGTGCCAACTGTTCCACTATACAATGCTGATCCTCCAACAGGTGGCAATTGTGCAAAGTCTCCAGCAAATATCATGTTTATCCCACCAAATGGCAGGTCATGAATGTTTGTTGCTTTAGCAAGTTTGGCACTGATTTTATACAAGTCATGGCAAGATATCATTGAAACATCATCAATGAATATGTAGTCAACTCCTTCTAATCTGGCCTTGAGTTGAGCAATGTTGGTGGCTTCATTTTTGCCAGATGAGTTTGGATTAATGCCTAAGAAGTAATGATATGTGGAACCATTCTGTAATGCAGCCGATGTTCCAGTTGGACCAAGGATAACAAATTTGTAAGACTCATTTGCAGCTTTAAAAAAATCAACAACAGCTTTGATCACTTGTGATTTTCCAGTACCAGCCATGCCTCCAATATGCATTTTTAGTTGTTCACTACATGATGAAGCATGGTTTGCAATAATTCTAAATGCCCTATCTTGTTCTGTATTCAAGTGAAATGTTTGAACAGTAGTGTCAATCAACACCTGTCTGTGTGCATTCTCTGCCTTGAAATTGTGCATAAAGTATGATTGGTCAACAACCATCACATTATTTTCATTGGGGTCTGAATATTGTTTGCCATGTTTATGTGACTTTGAAGGAATATTCTGGTTACGTTCTTCAAGAATTTGTTGTCTTTTGTCTTGAACTGCAGATTTCCATTGAGATGCTGACTTATGCACTTCCACATCAAGTGGATTTATGTTCACTGCTACATTGCCTTCTGGACAGGCATCCAACCAACCCACATTTCTAACAACATTTTCTGTAGATTCCATTTGTGCTTTGATCAATCTGCCATGACTTCCAAGGTCAGTGTATTTGTTTAGATGATATTCTCCATCTTGACCATCATGAACATCTGCTGCATAATCTATGTCTTCACCATTTTGACTGTAGTCATCATCAAGATGTGAGATCATGTCTCCAGTCATAAACTGTGGGCATGTGCCATCTGGTAACATTTCACCCTTCTTGAGTTGTGCTGAAAAGTCATCTCTGGCATCATTGCATTCATATCTCAAATTAAAATGGTCTATTATTTGTATTTGTCTTTTGGTAAATTCATGAGTGTCAAATGCTTCATCCCAAGATTAGTCCTCTAATTTCAAGTCATGACTGGATCTCCATGGTTTAAACAAGGTTAACATGGTTGTGCAATAATGTTCTCTATCTCCTCTGTCACGTCTGGGAAGTGAACCACCAATGAAATTTGGAACCAAATGATATTGTTCATGGAAGTCGATGCAATGTGTTTCATAAAGTGGATGATCTTGCAGGAACAATACGTGTTCTACATTGTCAGAATGCATACTGTCTGTTTCATCTGTGTAATCATCATTGTCTTGATCAAATAATGTGTTATTCTTATCAATATTGAGATCATCAGAATCAACATCGGTTTCAGAATGAGTAGTAGTTGGTGCTCCAAAAAAACAAGCATTAGCTGAATCTCGTAATGCTGGCTCTAAAAGTAATTCATCTTCACTGTGAATTTCATCGTGAACTATTTTTCTTTCGATTTTAACTTTTTTGGCACATTGAATCCATTCATATTGATTGACATCCTCAAACATTTGAGGTCTGTAAATGTAATCATGCACCATTGATGTTCCAACAAAAGTGCCTTGCTGATTTCGGAGGACTACTCTGTCTGGCTCACTTGACATTTCCGTATCACCATCTGTTTTCCAAGCATTCAACACTTCTCTGACATAATTTTTCCAATACACAGGAATAAACTTGTGGCTGGTGTAATGATCAGGATTCCCCAGCAAATATAGAGCTGACATAGGTTCACCTATTTCCAGTTTGGCTGTTAATGTATTGATAATTTGTGTTATTAATTTTCTAGCTTTTTCTTTTCTCTGCATTGACCCACTAAGCATCTCAGAATTTCTGTCAAATACACTTCTGATAGTATCAAATATGCTATAAGTTTTCAGCCCTGGTTTGGTTATATAGTCAGATATGTATGCCACAATGGCCTTGATAGCTGTGCCAGATAGAAGACTTGTGATATCAGTGTTGCAACGTAATAGAAATGTTACAAGTGGGGTTAATGTGTTGATCCATGCTTCACCCCTTTTCACATTCAGTGCACCAGTCTTTGGGTCAACTTGAGTAGATTCAAACAATGGTCTTGGAAATCTAGCTTTGCATTTCCCATGTTTGTTCATGCAGGTGGGTCTGTCTTTTCTGTTGACTTTTTCAGCATTAGACTTGTATCTGCCACAATTGTGAACATTGGAGTGAAGTATCAAATCATCCACAGTGTTTCTGAATTGGTTCCACCATGACTCAACATTCTTGCATTCAATGTATTCAGATTGATCATCCATGTCTTCGTGTTTGACATTACACAGAGGTGGTGGCATTTCAGGCAAGATTTGAGTTGGATTTTTGTAATCTTTTTTCATGGATTGAGCATTTACTTTGGCTGTTACTTCATCAATTGTGCCAGTCATAAATTCACCAATATGAACACTTTCAAGATATTCAACAAATCTTTTTTGGAAGTCTGAGTTGGGATCCATGATTCTATCTCTGATCTCTTGTGGCGACAAGCATGCTTTGAGCCATAACATCATACACATATGAAGAGTTAATCGTCCTTGCTGTTCAACAGCACCATAATATGCATGTGTATCCCCATAAATTCCAGATTGATTTGATCCAGCTCCGAGCACATGGTTGATAAATAACTTAACCATAAAATGAAAGAATCTTGCACCAGCCACAGGATTTTGGGCAATAAGTCTGTATCTCTCATCGTAGTCTCGCAAGTTTGGGGAAAACTCCCCTTTGGTGTCAGCAAAATATAAACATAGTGGATGCATGATATCTGCAGGTGAAAAGGTGATAAACCAAGATGGGGCCCCACAGAATGACATCAGAGCCCAGATTTCATTTCTCATATATTTTTTATTTGTCAAAGATCCTTGTACATGACTTCCAACATGGTCAATGTCTTTGATCAGCTGGAAACAAAGCTTTTCCTCATCAGTGTCAGGTTTGACATGTACACCCTCTTCCATCTTTCTGGAGATGTAATTCAGAACACCAACATCGACATCCATGAGCCTCTGGGATATCTGATCAAACTTTGCTTTCTCAGCCAATAAATAGCCTCCAGTAGTTGCCTGTTTGATTTGTTCATGATTAAATGCAATCAATGGAAAGTGTGGGTCTCTCTGAAAATGCTTGTCATAGTACATTAACAAATGTCTTTTATGTGCAATATCAGACAGAGATCCTTGCTTTATATTATTGCCAATACCACCAAGTCCATATGGAAACAGCCAAGGCATCATTTGTGGAAATAACTGTGGGTTGCCATAGATTGACTGTGGATCTTTGTCATGTCCAATAGCGAGCACCATGCGGTTGCTCTTCAAATGTTTCAAAGCAATGGCCTTTAATGCTTTGACACTCTTGGTTGAATATTCCTCACCAGTCAAGCCATGAACAACAAATGGACATTTGCCAGTTTCTGTTCCTTCTTCAGTTTCCATATCATGGACTGCAGTTGATTCTGGACTTTTGTTGGTGAATGACTGGCGGTAATCAACAACCACTGGTATATCATTTTCAGGATATTGATTTAAATTCTCTTGCGATATTTCCAAGTCAAAGTAATCACAGTGATTTAACTTTAGCCAATTCAAAGCATTGGCTACTTTGTTTCTCCTAACAAGCAGAGGTGTTCTTTCAAAGTCAGACTTGGTTGGTTTGCATGGACCAGTGTAAATAAAGGCCAGAACTTCATCTAATTCATCAGCTGGAGGTGGCAAAATATCATATAGTTTTGGAACTGGATTTGCAAATGTAATTACATTGGCTCTCATCTTGTGCATGCCTGAAGAGACTCTGACAATGCATCTATTGTGTCTAACCCTTGCAATCATCAACTGTTCAGCATATGATAGATTTTGTAAAGCTGCTGGCACATCACCAATCCACAGACCATTTGCAAGTGCATGAAGAGGTTGTTTTCCACTCTTCAATGACTTTTGACATGAATTGCATATATTATCTAAACTATCAATTAAAATGGGTTTATCAATGTCTTGCATTGGATTTTCAACTGAAAAATGTTCTTGTTGTATAGCAGAAGGTTGTATTAGCAAAGTTAAATCTAAATCAAGTGAGGATAATTGTGATAAATTTTGAACAGTTATTAATCGTCCACAAACTACACAACCTGCTTCTGTAAATTCATTTGGACTACTTTCTCTACAAAAGTTTGATATAATAGTGTGTTGCAAGGATTGAGATGGAGGTAAAGGAGGAAATTCTTCTTTGTCTCTGTAGGACTGTGCTGCAATTTGATTTTGCTGTTTGTATTTGTCAGGATTATTGTGACGAAAATTTTGAACTGCTTTTTGATTAAAAAGTATATATTTCTCTGAATCATTAGATGAATATCTTTGAACAGCGGCGAGGTTTTGTTGTTGACATCTCTCTGGATGTTCCAAGCAATATTTTTGAACTGCTACAAGATTCTGTTGCTGGTATTTATGTGGATGTTCTGATTTATATCTGTTCATAGCTGCAATATTTTGTTGCTGATGTTGTTCAGGATGTTCCAATTTATATCTTTGAACAGCTGCATTATTTTGTTGCTGATGTTGCTCAGGATGTTCCAATTTATATCTTTGAACAGCTGCATTATTTTGTTGCTGATGTTTTTCTGGGTTTTCCAAGTTGTATCTTTGAACAGCTGCAATATTTTTTCGGTGATGCTTCTCAGGATGTTCCAAGTTATGTCTTTGAACAGCTGCAACATTTTGTTGCTGATGCTTCACAACATTATTTTTATTGTATTTTTGAACAGCGAAAAGATTCTGCTGGTAATATTTGTCAATGTTTTTATTATGTGATCGTTTTACAGCTTCAATGTTAGCTGTACTCTTTTTGGCCAGTATCTCTAGCTCATCTGTAAACTCAAATACTGAAACATAAGAAGAACAGTCAATGCACTTGTGATTTACAATTTCAGTTTGAATTTCTGCATGTTTCATTTTTGCTGGCAAATAAATGGAATGACACGCAGCAATGAATTTAAGATTTGCAATGGTTAATTTGTCAACTAAAATTGCCAGTGAAATGTCCAATACTATAAGAAAATCATTAGAAAAATTCTGAAGAGTCATATCCTGCTTAGATATGTATGATTTAAATGTATAACGTCCTGTTTTTCCTTGATGAAGTGGAAAAGATTTTAATCCAAGTTCTGATATGGTAAAAACAGGTTTTTTGCCACCACCCACATATGTCCTAGATATATGATTGTCGTTATCAATATTTCGAGATGATATGGCTATATCATGGAAGTCAAATGGCTTTGCTGCTTTGCTCAGCAATAATATCCAAGTAGCAAAATGCCAGGCTATGGTCCCTATACCAAACCATAATATAGTATACTGCAAGAATAGTATAGTTGACATAAAATACCCTGACTGAGATAACAAAGAACCTATCATTGCTTTGCATTGACCAGACAGGGATAATGATGCATTCAACTGTTTGAATAGAGAAAACGACCCACCCAACTGTCTGGGCAGAGAAAAGGACACGCCCAACTGTCTGGGCTGTGAAAACAACATGCCCAACTGTCTGGGCTGTGAAAACAACACGCCCAACTGTCTGGGCAGAGAAAACGACACACCCAACTGTCTGGGCAGAGAAAACGACACACCCAACTGTCTGGGCAGTGAAAACAACACGCCCAACTGTCTGGGCAGCGAAAACAACACGCCCAACTGTCTGGGCAGGGGGAAAAGTGTCTGGCAAGTAATATTAAACCAATCTGCTAAACACGATGAAGTACTTAGTACATTCAGTAGATCTAGAGGTAGTTAGATTTACTGACTGAATCCCTCCCAAAGCAATTGGCTAACTCCATAAACATTTTTACTGGTTTTTCCATCAATGTGAGCTTCGGCAGACAACCACTGACATAAATCAAATTAGTAATGGAAATATGTTGAATCCCAATATAAATAGGACCTGTGGGTGATTCAATTGTAATAGAATGGTCAGCAACACAAGTAGCAGTAGGATAAAGCTTTTGAACGTCATAGGGATGTAGTTCGAGTTGAGAAAAAAGGTTTTTCAACCTTATTACATAATGAATTATTAATTGTACTTAATTGTACGTTTTGAGTAATAACTTCAACAAGTTGTTTTGAGCTGCAGCTTGACAAGTTGACCTACATGAGTCACTGGGTGATTTACTTGCTTGGATACATTACAAAGAGCAAACAGGGGACTGGGACATATATTTGATGCAAAATTCTTTTTTACAAAGGGCAGTCACGAATTAACCACCGTCCACCGAAGAACTCACCACCCAACCAGTGAAGTTCACCACCTAACTGACTGAAAGTCAACTGATGTTTACACCTACTGCAGGTTACCACTATGTCCGACCATTTTCGAGAAAACGACCATGTTCAAATTCGGCCACAACCGGAGCATTGGGGGGGGACCTCTTGTCCCCATGGGCGGATTTGGGGGTGGCACCAAGTGTAACAAGTGCCCTTGACGCTGTCGTTAGAAAATTGGACGTACACTATGTCTGTGTGGCAACCGATTGAAAAAACAGTGGGGACGGTGTCCCGGATGGCAAGATCGAATGGAAATCGTTCGACGAGGTTTCTTTGTGCCATGCTGAGGGTGAAGTTCGTAGTGAGAATGGGTTGAAACTTAGTTGCTGTAAATGCAACCAAATTGTTGAATTTAAAACTTAGGACAAAGCGAGCAACTCAGTTGAGAAAAACAAAAGACAAAAAACTTACTGCTTCACCACCCCGCCAAGTCCTGGTAGCTTCGAGGCATCTTGACCAGGGCACCACACGACATGACCCAAAGGGTCACATCCCTCTCCCGAAGAAAGTTTGCGACCCTTCGCGGGATCAGGAGGTCAAAAAACTGATATTTGATACAGGCAATTAGAATAAGGATGCCACGACAAAGAAAGCTCACCTCCGTCACAGAAGTACACAATTTCGGACCGATAAATAAATCCCCGGTTTCATCATGTGAATGCGTGGTTATGAAAATTACAATCCGAGATGAGCAGTGTCTAATTATGATAAGTAAATGGAGCAAAGTATGCAGTACAAATAAACGTACTGGTATTGGCTGCAAATTTCGGCAACCCGCTTTGCATGCAGTTCCACATTTGAATCATCGGCAAGATCGAATTCCACCTCAGCAAACCGGAGAGCAGACTCGGCAAGAAATCCTGACATGTAGGATGCGAGGACAGTAGCAGGGGCACCAGCGTTAGATGTCCCAGAGAGCACAAAGTGCACGATCAAAAGGGTGTCATGGGACACCTGGGAGTGGGCGTGCATTTGAAATCCGCTGGTGATTTGGACGGGAGACGCGATCGCAGGGATATGAGCGGTGGGATCGAGGGAGTTGTTGACATACGCAGGACCATTCAAGACGTAGAGGGCCTAAGTCGTTCATTAGTCTTGGTTACGATTAAATAAGTAATATACTCACATGGTAGGGCTCACAATGACAGCCTGTAAAATTCGATTCATGGCATGACGGGCAGACGAAGATGGAAGGTATCACAGCCGGATTGGCATGGATGTCCACACATGATTCGCAGACTGACCGTGGACAGTACTCACAGACCATGAGCAGTCCACCGTTCAGGCAGATGTAGCAAAACTGTGAGAAGGTCAGTTACAGGTGAAAAACGTTTTAAAAGGTAAGCACAGACGTCGTTCTTGCCATCAGAGGGTGGGGGGGGCAACGGAGTCGTAGAGTCAGAGGACACAACGAGACGGACTGCTGGAATGGAAGCCGGTGCAGTTTTCTCAGTTTTGTCAGATTTTTGGGGAACAACACCACCAGTGGAGTTCTTTGCAGTTTGTTTCGTGCGGGGCATTGTTGAACAGAATATCACTAAGTCCAAACTCAATGTGGTAAAAGGTTTATATCAATGTGAAATCATTAGTATTGTACCGGCATTCCTTCCCCATGAAAAGTCACAAGTGTAAAATATTTTTAGATATAATAATTAATTCCATTTATAGGCATTTGCAAATGATATGAGCATACTATTATTACTGATGAAAAGACAATTTATAATAAAAGGACGACGAAGTATACCAAATTATTCTACACCACATAAATATTTTTTAAACTGGCGACTTTGGCCCCCCCCCACAGCATACGCCGCTTGCCGCCATAACCCATCACGGCGACCATTAATTTCCGTATCAAATGCCATGCCCCAAACTCTTGCTAAATTCGGTCGTTTGAATCGTGGGAAAGTCTGAGTCATCATTATTAAACGCGCTTGCTTTGCCCTCTCTTCAACGTTTCAACGTTCAACGTTCACAAGACGTATATTCCTTAGACTCATTAGTTTCATGGTTTCCCTAGCTCACTACAAAATTTGATAACCCACGCCAGCTGGAGCACTGACGGTAAAGTGAAATGTTTTTTTTTTGAACGGTGGGAAAGTATTACTAATCATTGTTTGACGCATCGACGCGTTTTGCGGTTGTCACCGTTTAGCTCTTTAGTAAAGGTCAGTACTTGTACTTTTCTTGTAGCTTCGTTATGGTCATTATTATTCCTAGTTGTGTAGCCTGGAAGGATGGCCGTCTGGGCCATGGAAGACGTGATCGTGCAGTCTGTGCACGATTCGCTTCCACCCTTCCAAAACCAACTGAGGGGATGGCCGACTGGGCCACGGAGGGCGTGGTCGTGCAGTCTGTGCACGGCCCTCCTCCAGTGCCGGACGTTATTTAGGGCAGATGTCACAGAGGGTGGCCGTCTGGGCCGTGGGGGTTGTGATCGCGCAGTCTGTGCGCGGTTCACCTCCACCCTCTCAAAATGATTGAATTTGGCCTTATCAACAGGATTCTTGGGACAATAATCGATGGCAAACAAGTTCCTGTAATGGAATCATCTCAGTTTGCAACAAACATATCCTAACTACTCACTGTGCAGTTGTTGCCTGTGTAGGAATCATCAGGGGGCTTTTCTTCATGGCCCCCTTTCCTCTCCATGTTGATGAAGAAGTGGCACTTGAAGCTTCCTGATTAACCACCATAGCAACTACAGCCTGGACAGATGCACTGTCATAAATGTAGATTTAGTTTCTTATCTGCCGGTTTGAGTTAACTTAAAGGATTGATGATTGTCGGGGGAACATCTGCGGTAGTTATGGTGTCAGGTGCGGGGATTTGTTCCATCTCATCTTGGGTACCATTCTGAGCCTCGACCACTGTCTCAGACAGCTCTGTGGACAGTATCGCAGCGGATGGCAAAATGAATGAAAAAGGGATGCATACCTATGATTTCCGGCACATTTGGAGTTAGCACCATCTCACAATCAGTCTCTGCGATCAGGGTAGATGAGGTAGGCGATGTTATAAGCGACAGTCCAGATAAGTCACCCAATGACTCCTGAGATGCAGGTGTGATGGTGGAAGTTGGCTCGGTTGGCAATTTACGAGTTCTTCCATTTATGGAAGACTCGTTCTTATGAGTCCAGGATATATGGCAGTTCGTCAGTAATTAATTGATTAATTAATTGATTAATTAATGTTTGAAATCAACCATAGAGCCAAATTCTGCATTTCGGACACTTTCTTTTTGAAAAAATTCATGAATGAAGTAGATTTTTGAATTTTGTACTCAAATATTGTCAGGAATATAGGATTTATCTTGAGGTCATAAGCACTCAAAAACAGCTCCAATAGATGAGAAAAAGAATTTGTATGACGCGGAATGTCACCAAAAAGGGCAGGTGTCACGCTGAGTAACAGGTGAGTTGTCCCCCCCTCCTCGAATTTTTTTGGTTCACCTTCGGTCAGATACCACTGACTTAGGTAGGGGCAGGCTCCCAACGATTCTGGGACCCCATTTCCAACCAAAACGACGAGTCTGGGCAAGGGGAACGGCCACACACGGAATCGGTAAGTCGCCCCCTCTTGATATTTTTTTGTTCACCTCCACCGGAATACAGCCCGTCTCGCCCCGTTTTCAACCACCCTGGGCCAGTCTACACCCCCTGCACCTTGTTCAAGTGGAAAACGAGAGGTCGGGGGGTCTCAAGCCCTCGCATTCCGGCCATCTGCGCATCCACCACCACCACCCCTTTTTCATCCACCAGGACACCCAGTCCTGCTCTGTTTTCGACCATCCCCAGCCAGTCTTCACCCCCCGCACCTCGTTCCCATTGAGAACGAGCAACCGGGGGGTCTCAAGACCACACGTTCCGGCGGTCTGCCCAACCAGTGACACCCCCCGTTTTCATCCACCAAATCACCCCGTCCCGCCCCGTTTTCGACCACCCCTGGCCAGTCAACACCCCTCGCACCTCGTTCCCATTGAGAATGAGCATCCGGGGGGTCTCAAGACCACATGTTCCGGCTGTCTGCCCAAGCAGCGCCACCCCCCGTTTTGTTCCACCAGGACACCCCGTCCTGCCCCGTTTTCGACCATCCCTGGCCAGTCTACACCCCCTGCACTCCATTTCCATTGAAAACGAGCGCCCGGGGGGTCTCAGGACCTTGCATTCCCGCCATCTGCCCAATGCCTCACCCCTCTTTTTTCCGCCTCCAGGACACCGTCTCCCCCGCTGTTTTTGACCACCCCCAGCCAGTGTACTCACCTCGCCTCGTTGCTGTAGAATACGAGAGGATGGGGGTTCGTAATCCCTCACGTTTCCAGCTTTTGCCTAACCAGCCCCCCCCACTTTTTTGGACCACCAGGATGAGCTCCTGCCCCGTTTTCAACCACCCCCGGCTGGTACATGCCCCCCACGACTTGTTTCCATAGAATATGAGTGGACGGGGAGTCTGAATCCCTCGCGTGTCCGCCTTCTGCCTAACCAGCACCCCCCCACTTTTTTGACCACCAGGATGACCTCTTCCGCCCCGTTTTCGACTACCCTCTGGCCAGTACACACCCCCAGTCCCTTGTGTTCATGCCTCATGCACCGTGCCAACTTTGTCACAACCAGAGGTCAGTATTGACATGTAGTTTCTTTAGTTTCTTTATTTTCCTTGTTGTGTAGCAAAGAAGGGTGGCCATCTGGGCCATGGAAGGTGTGATTGTGCAGTCTGTGCATGATCCCCTTCCACCCTTCTGAAATCAATGGAGGGGAATGGCTGTCTGGGCTGTGGAGGGTGTGGTTGTGCAGTCTGTGCATGGCCCTCCTTCAGTCTCCAATATGAGTCACCAGAGGGGGCAATCTGTGCCATGGGAGTTGTAATGGTACAGTCTGTGCACCATTCACTTCCACCCTCTGGATGTGTGCTTTTGAGGATGGTCTCACTGGACCCTTCGATGACTCGAGACCAGGACTTCGTTGGACCTCCCTTGAGACTTGTCCAGAAGGACACAGTAAAATTAAATAAGGGTGGTCTCTCTGGACCCTTTGAGGATGTGACACTATGACTTTGTCAGATGTCCCTTCAGACTTGCTGTATTTGTGTAAATAATGTTTTTTATTGTTAAATCAGGACATGCATATATAGATGGTGTGTGTACTAGCCAGGTGTTGTCAATAGGTACATGGGAGGAGCATCTGTGTGATGTTTAAACAGCTAAGAACAAACCATAAAATAAGTCAACACGTCAAACAATGATTAGTAATATTTTCCCATGGTTCACGAAGATTGAAAAACTTTTTTTCTCAACTTCAACTACGTCCCAATGACTTTCAAACACCTCATCCTACTGCTGCTTCTGTCACTCACCATTTTATCACACCTGAACGGCCAAAAGGTCCCATTTGTCTTCACATTCAACATATTTAAATTGCTAAATTGATTTATATTAGTGGTTATCCACCGATGCTCACATCAATGGCAAACCCAGTAACAATATTTATGGAGTTAGCCAATTGCTTTGGGAGGGCTGCGGTCAGTAAACCCAACTACTTCTATATCGACTGAATCTACTGAATCACCAGGTCCAGCAGATTGGTTTAGTATTACTTGTTGGGCATATTCAACCAGAATCTGCCCGCCCAATTTGTTGGGTTTATTGTCCTCTCCGCCCAGACAGTTGGGTTTATCATTTGCTCCACCCAGACAGTTGGGTTTATTGTTCTCTCTGCCCAGACAGTTGGGTGTATTGTTTTCTCTGTCTGGTCAATACAAGGCCATAATATGTTCATTGTTATACCAGTCAATGTATTCTACATCAACTATACTATTCTTGCAGTACAATAAATGTTTCTATGCCACCTTATGTGTTGGTATAGGTATCTTATCCTGGCATGTTGGTACTTTGATATTATGGCTGAGCCAAGCAGTGAAGTTATTTAATTCCTATAATATGGCTATATCATCTCGAAATATTGATAAAAACAATAATATATCTGGGACATATGTAGGTGGTGGCAAAAAAGCTGTTTTTACCATGTCTGAACTTGGATTAAAGTCATTTCCACTTGGTCAAGACAAAGAAGGAAGCTATACATTTAAATCATACATCTCTAAGCAGAACCTGACTCTTCAGGATTTTTCCAATGGTTCTCTTATATTGTTAGACATTTCACTAGCAACCTTAGTCAGCAAATTAACCATTGCAAATCTCAAATTAATTGCTGCATGTCATTCCATCTATTTGACAGCAAACATGAAGCATGCAGATATTCAAACTGAAATTGTAAACCACAAGTGCATCGACTGTTCTTCTTATGTTTCAGTATTTGAGTTTACAGATAAGCTAGAGAAAGCAAGTAAAAAGAGTACAGCTAACATTGAAGCTGTAAAACGATCACATAATAAAAACATTAACAAATATCACCAGCAAAATATTTGTGCTGTTCAGAAATACAATAAAAAAAACATTGAGAAGCACCAGCAACAACATATTGTAGCTGTTCAAAGATATAACTTGGAACATCCCAAGAAGCATCAGCAACAAAATATTGCAGCTGTTCAAAGATATAACTTGGGACATCCCAAGAAGCATCAGCAACAAAATAATGCAGCTGTTCAAAAATATAAATTGGAACATCCTGAGAAACATCAGCAACAACATATTGTAGCTGTGAACAGATATAAGTCAGAACATCCAAATGAATACCAACAACAGAATCTTGCAGCAGTTCAAAAATATCAGTTAGATCATCCAGAAAAGCATCAGCAAAAAACCTAGCAGCTGTTCAAAGATCTTTTTCTAAAGATTCAGAAAAATATAAACATTTTAATCATAAAGCAGTTCAAAATTTTCGTGGTAACAATTCTGACAGATGCAAACAGCAAAATCAAATTGCAGCCCAGTCATACAGAGACAAAGTAGAATTTCCTCCTTTACCTCCATCTCAATCCTTACAACACACTATTATATCAAATTTTTGTAGAGAAAGCAGCCCTAACAGATTTACAGAAGCAGGTTGTGCAGTTTGTGGACGATTAACAGCCATTCAGGAATTAACAAGACTTTCTTCACTTGATTTGGATTTGAATTTGTTAAGACAAGCTTCAGCTACTCAACAAGAAAGATTTTCAGATGATGATCCAGTGCAATGCATTGATAAGCCCATTGTGATTGATAATTTATATAATATATGCAAATCATGTCACAAGTCATTGAAAAATGAAAAACAACCTCTTCATGCACTTGCAAATGGTCTGTGGATTGGTGATGTGCCAGCAGCTTTACAAAATCTATCATATGCTGAACAGTTGATGATTGCAAGGGTTAGACACAATAGATGCATTGTCAGAGTCTCTTCAGGCATGCACAAGATGAGGGCCAATGTAATTACATTTGCAAATCCAGTTCCCAAACTATATGATATTTTGCCACCTCCAGCTGATGAATTAGATGAAGTTCTGGCCTTTATGTACACTGGTCCATGCAAACCCACCAAGTCTGACTTTGAAAGAACACCTCTGCTTGTAAGGAGAAACAAAGTGGCAATTGCTTTGAATTGGCTAAAGTTAAACCACTGTGATTACTTTGATTTGGAAATATCACAAGAGAATTTAAATCAATATCCTGAAAATGATATACCAGTGGTTATTGATTATTGTCAGTCATTCACCAACAAAAGTCCAGAATCAACTGCAGTCCATGATATGGAAACTGAAGAAGGAACAGAAACTGGCAAATGTCCATTTGTTGTTCATGGCTTGACTGGTGAGGAATATTCAACCAAGAGTGTCAAAGCATTAAAGGCCATTGCTTTGAAACATTTGAAGAGCAACCGCATGGTGCTTGCTATTGGACATGACAAGGATCCACAGTCAATCTATGGCAACCCACAGTTATTTCCACAAATGATGCCTTGGCTGTTTCCATATGGACTTGGTGGTATTGGCAATAATGTAAAGCAAGGATCTCTGTCTGATATTGCACATAAAAGACATTTGTTAATGTATTATGACAAGTGTTTTCGGAGAGACCCACACTTTCCATTGATTGCATTTAATCATGAACAAATCAAGCAGGCAACTACTGGAGGCTACTTGTTAGCTGAGAAAGCAAAATTTGATCAGATATCCCAGAGACTAATGGATATTGATGTTGGTGTTCTTAATTACATCTCCAGGAAGATGGAAGAGAGTGAACATGTTAAACCTGACACCGATGAGGAAAAGCTTTGTTTCCAGGTGATCAAAGACATTGACCATGTTGGAAGTCATGTACAAGGATCATTGACAAATAAGAAATATATAAGAAATGAAATCTGGGCACTGATGTCATTCTGTGGGGCCCCATCTTGGTTTATCACCTTTTCACCTGCAGATATTATGCATCCACTATGTTTATTACGAGTTCTTTTAATTTATTAAAAGACTCGTTTTTTATCAGACCTGGTTCAGTGAAGGTTCGTAATTAATTAATTCATTAATTCATTAATTCATTAATTAATTCATTAATTAATTAATTAATTAATTCATTAATTAATTAATTAATGAATTAATGAATTAATGAATTAATTAATTCATTAATTCATTAATTAATTCATTAATTAATTAATTAATGAATTAATGAATTAATGAATTAATTAATTCATTAATTCATTAATTAATTAATGAATTAATGAATTAATTAATTCATTAATTCATTTTAATTCATTAATTAATTCATTAATGTTTTTGCATCGCCTATAGAGAAATTTTTTTTGGGCAAGAGATATGATTCTACTTCTTATGTTGGAATGTAACATAAAATCTGGGCCATGTTTGGAGTGGCTTACATAAGCATCCAAATATGAGATGTCTTACACAAGACAAATTACCTCCCAATTATATTCAAAATATTCATACACCCTTCAGTTCTCATCAGAATTAGCTGAAAATTGAACTGCTGACTAATATAAACATTTCGGGCAAGGTGTGATAGTCACATGTGACCAGTCTAACCATATAAGGTAATTTTTGATATCATATACCAATTTTTTTGCTGATCGCAATGGTAACAGTCACGTGTGACCAGTCTAACCATATATGGTAATTTTGCATAATATATGCTAAATCACATACTGCTCATCATATTCATTACACAAATAAAATTATATTCAAAATATTTATCCTGGCCTTAATTCTTATCAGAGTCAGCTGAAAATTGAACTGCTGCCTAATATTATCATTTCAGGTGAGATGTGACAGTCACATGTGACCACTCTAACCATATAAGGCAATTTCTGATATTGTATAGCAAATTTTTTGCTGATCGCAATGGTGATAGTTACATGTGACCAGTCTAATCATATAAGGCAATTTTACACCATATATCCTAAATTTCAAGATGATCACAGGAGTCATAGTCACATGTGACCACTGTTACTATATATACAGAAATATAAGCCATATAAGCAGAAATTAGTGTAACTCAGATGATATAATGATATTTTTACTTAAAACATATAATTCAATGTGATATGGCTGTATATATTATATACTAATTATATATTTCAAGCAAAATCACTTATTGATGTTTGTAATAATCATACAAATAAAAATCCAATGACAGAAACAAGACTTTGTTCATGCCATATGCAACATTGGTCCACTCAAGTACAGCTGTCTTCATGTTATCATCTGTTGTGCAGCAAAGTTATGGAGAAGTAGAGTTTAGCAAATGTAAGTCAATTGTTATCATACTGTTTAAAGACAGTTGTATTTGACAGTTGATGTATTGTGTTGCTCTCTTTTTTGGCTGAGAGTATTGCATAATGATGAAGCAAAGAAGACATGACAGTGGGAGAGGAAGTTGAGACATGCTATGCAGGTTTTTTCTTCTATTTTTATGTTGCTATGGTGAGAGGTTGCTATGATGAAAGGGAAAAAAAGAACTCGTTCATGCCATGCGCAGCACTGGCCCACTAAACAAGTATTTTGCTCACACCAAAGAGGAGTTTTCCCCAAACTTGCGAGACTATGATGAGAGATACAGACTTATTGCCCAAAATCCTGTCGCTGGTGCAAGATTCTTTCATTTTATGGTCAAGTTGTTTATAAAACATGTACTTGGAGTTGGCTCAAATCACTCTGGATTTTATGGAGATACAAATGCATATTATGGTGCTGTTGAACAGCAAGGATGATTAACTCTTCATATGCATATGATGTTATGGCTCAAAGCATGCTTGTCACCACAAGAGATCAGGGATAGAATCATGGATCCTAACTCAGACTTCCAAAAAAGATTTGTTGAATATCTTGAAAGTGTTCATATTGGTGAATTTATGACTGGCACAATGGCTGAAGTAAGAGCCAAAGTCAATGCTCAATCCATGCAAAAAGATTACAAAGATCCAACTCAAACCTTGCCTGAAATGCCACCTCCTCTGTGCAATGACAAACATGAAGACATGGATGATCAATCTGAATGCATTGAATGCAAGAACGTTGAGTCATGGTGGAACCGATTCAGAAACACTGTGGATGATTTGATACTTCACTCCAATGTTCATAATTGTGGCAGATACAAGTCTAATGCTGAAAAAGTCAACAGAAAAGACATACCCACCTGCAGGAACAAACATAAAAAATGCAAAGCTAGATTTCCAAGACCATTGTTTGAATCCACTCAAGTTGCACAGGGTGCGTAGTAGCATACCATGTCACACAGTATCTTGAAAGTATTTGACAAGTATACTAAATATCATTACCAAAACTTTCAGCATGGTATTGTAACAGTATTTATATATAACACAGGGTGCACAGTAGCATATCATGTCACACAGTATCTTGAAAGTACTTGACAAGTATACTAAATATCATTACCATAACATTCAACATGGTATTGTAACAGTATTCAGACATAAACTACAATACTTGTGCTCAAATTCATCTGAAGGTATGAAGGCAAATGAGACTTATACCTTTTCAATAACATCAAGCCTTTTGTTTCACTACTTTGACTGTATCTACAGCAAAGTACTGTATAGTTTGGATAGAATACTTGCAGCCTAAGATGAATCAAAGTATTAAACCAGTAAGGAAGTTGGGCCACTTTTACTATTAGGATACCTTTTGAATCCTATCAAGATACAGTGTGAAATAGTATAGTACTGTTGCCATATTGTGGATTTAAGATACTGTGTCAATACTTTTAAGATACTTTTATTATAATAAAAGTACTGAAACAGTATCTTAAAAGTATTGACACAGTATCTTAGATCCACAATATGGCAACAGTACTATACTATTTCACACTGTATCTTGAAAGGATTCAAAAGGTATCCTAGTAGTGAAAGTGGCACAACTTCCTTACTAGTTTAATACTTTGATTCATCTTAGGCTGCAAGTATTCTATCCAAACTATACAGTACTTTGCTGTAGATACAGTAAAAGTAGTGAAACAAAAGGCTTGATGTTATTGAAAAGGTATAAGTCTCATTTGCCTTCATACCTTCAGATGAATTTGAGCACAAGTATTGTAGTTTATGTCTGAATACTGTTACAATACCATGTTGAATGTTATGGTAATGATATTTAGTATACTTGTCAAGTACTTTCAAGATACTGTGTGACATGGTATGCTACTGTGCACCCTGTGTAAACTACAATACTTGTGCTCAAATTCATCTGAAAGTATGAAGAAAAATGAGACTTATACCTTTTCAATAACATCAAGCCTTTTGTTTCACTACTTTTACTGTATCTACAGCAAGGTACTGTATAGTTTGGATAGAATACTTGCAGCCTAAGATGAATCAAAGTATTACACCAGTAAGGAAGTTGTGCCACTTTCAGTAGTAGGATACCTTTTGAATCCTATCAAGATGCAGTATGAAATAGTATAGTACTGTTGCCATATTTTGGATTGAAGATACTGTGTCAATACTTTTAAGATACAGTTTCAATACTTTTGAGATACCGTGTCAATACTTTTAAGATACTGTTTCAATACTTTTAAGGTACTGTTTCAATACTTCTAAGTTACTGTTTCAATACTGTTAAAGAACTTTGCAAAATAGTATAGTACTGCTTCAATACTGGTCAGATACTTTGCAAAATAGTATTGGATAGTTATTTGATGCTAAAACCCTGGGAAATGTAGGGCTGGGAATTAGGATTCTGAAGTTCTGGGAATTCTGAGCATTGGAATTCCAATGTTGGTAAGTCCAAAAGTGCAGGCATTGGGATTCTGAGAATTGTAATTCCAAGAGTTTGAGAAGTTTGGGAAGTAGAATTTGGAAATTGTGGGAGATTAGGGATTTGGAATTCAACAATTATGAGATTTGAAATCGTTTAAATGTGCATAGTAATGCAAATGCCAATAATTGGGAATCCAAATTATTGAAGTTTAGAAACCAAATTTCGGGTATTGGGAATCAAATTGGGATTCCATGTTCCCATAATTGTGAATCGAATTCTGAGCCACTGGAACACTCAGTAATTTGATGGATTTGTTTGGAATTCACAGGAATTCAGATGGAATTGTCTGTTGAGATTACTGGATTTGTCACGAATAGTAGTTAAAAACTCAAACACAGAGGAATTGCATCAAATTGTTTGGAATTGGTTGGAATTTGCACGGAATTGTCTTTTGAGCTCATACGACTCATCACAAATACTGCTGAGTAGTGCTACTGAAGTTCAGTTCAGTCCAGTTCAGACCCATTTTGGCTGAACTCTGAACTGAACTCCGGGTTCAGTTCAGACTTTCACGTGAACTGAACCTGAACTGCCCTGAACCGTTCGCATTTTTTTTTCAGGGCCCGAACCGGGTTCATGAACGGTTCCGAACCAGACACTCAATTTTAGTATTATCACGCATTTTACAAAAAAAATTCACTATATATTACTGTAACTATTTACGAGTTCTCTTAATTTATTAAAAGACTCGTTCTTTATCAGACCTAGATCAGTGAGGCCTCGTAATTAATTAATTAATGTTCGTGCATCACCTATAGAGAAATTTTTTCTCTGTGAGAGATATGAATCTACTTCTTATACTAGAAAATCAGTTAAAGTTGGGGCCATCTTTGGACATGCTTACATAAGTATCCAAATATGGGTTGCCTCAGAAAAGACATACTACCTTCCAATTATATTCAAAATATTCATATCTCCTTTAATTCTTATCGGAATGAGCTAAAAATGGAACTACTGACTAATACAATCATTTTGGGTTGGATGTAACAGTCACATGTGACCAATCTAACCATATAAGGTAATTTCTAATATTATATACCAAATTTTATACTGATCGTAACTGTGACAGTCACATGTGACAGGTCTAACCATATAAGGTCATTTTCCATCATGTGTGCTAAATTTGATTCTGTAGCAAATCTAATTATATAACACACTAATACACATTTCATCATGTGTTTTGGTCTTCGTGGTCCTATTTGAGCTTTAGTAAACAAATACAAATAGATGTAAACAAAGACAAATAAAATGCGGTCCTATCAATATTATCACCAGACGTTTCTAAGTGACAGTGCAACTTGGCCATATAACAAACAAATACAAACAAACAAACCCAATATGGTTAGATTACTTTGTATTTCAATTTTGGTTTTGTTCAATTTTCTTATGTAATCATGATTATGTAATCATTAGTCAGATCACCATTTGAACCCAGACTTTGAACCTTATTGCACTTTTGCTTCTTGAACCTGAACCACCACCTTCCACGTTAAGTCCGCATTTTTTGACCTTTTTGGCTCGTTTAAGGTCAGTTTTCAATATTTAGACTCCGAAAAAATGTTTTCTGGATCAGGTGATGTGCCCAGACCATTCAGGGTCCAATGCTGACGTAATATTTCCTTTTATAGACATAAAAGTCAAAAGTTCTTCAGATTTTCATGCTTTTTCTTTTCTCTGGCTCTGTTTTGTATCTTGGACCACTGGTAATGTCTTTTATTGGTGTAAATTATCATTCGTTGACATAATCTATCATTTGATAGCCGATCTCCCTGTCAACATTCAAAGTCTGTGGAAATTTTCCATTTTTTCACCTTTTTAGATTGTATAAGCTCATTTCTTCACCTACAGGTTTACAGTGGATCTTTTCTGGCTCAGGTATGAATCTCTTACCATCTATGATCAAATATTTACATATTATATTCATATATAGCCTTTAAATGCAAATTTTTGTGGATTTTTTCGATTTGTACTACTTTTTTTGCTAGAATTTGTATGGGTATGTTGTTTATTTATAATCTCCAGATATATTTGACATATCCATATTGTTATCCAGCATTTATTTTCAAAAAAACCATAAACCTGTTCACAAAAATGTTAAAAATGTCATTATTGTCACAATGTCTTATGATTTTTATCATTGCAATGTCTTGGGCACAATGTGTTGTCATTGGGATTGGCCTTGTGCCTCCTGAAAATGTCATACAAAATGTCCATGTCACACCAACTGTCTCTGTCATACCAAATGTCATGCTGTGTCCAATTACTTTGAATTTTTACAAAGAAAATCTGACAAAGTATGAAAATTCCACTTATTCACCAAGTTTAGTTCCTGTTCATCACATTGGTCTTCAGTCCACCTCTTCTTTCACATTGCAGGTCCCTGAAAAATCACAAGTATCCACAACAATAGTGAATTTGTTCTTTCTAGTTATCAATCAGCTCATACCTCTTTCCTATTTGAACTATATGCCAGAGTCTTCTTAAACATGTTGTATTTGCTTTCTGTGTATCATTGTACAACCAGCATTGCTAATAAGTGCATGTATATTAAGTTGAAACTCCAACAGAATCTGTTCAGAAAACATGACTTCAGAGCTTACTTGAAATATGTTACAAAACAACCTCTATTAGCCAATGGGGCAATTGTACTATTTTTCTTGGTTCTGCATCATTTTCTAGCTTGTCAAGTGTCTGCATACTATATTTGTAATAAAACTTCGAAATTATTTGACATTTTCAAGTCTGAAAATATATCCTTCAATGCCAACATTGATATTGAATGCATTGGTGGAGGCAAAGCAAATGTATTCTCACTTTATGAACTGATGCCTGCTTCAACCAATGTCAATGCTAGTATGGATGTAGCTAAATGTAAATTCCACTCTTACCTGCCAAAAAATGAAGCTCTCTCACTGGGTTCATCATCTGACAAGTCACTTGTAATTGTAAATCACCCATTTGAATTGTTGATTCCAAAGTTGACCATTGCAAACTTGAAAGTGATTGCAGCTAGTCATAGCATTCTTGTACACTCAAAAATGAATCATGCATCAATTCAAACTGCAATTCAGACTCATGTGTGCTCTAATTGCCCAGAATTTGTATCTGTCTTTGAATGTATTAAATTTGTTGATAAAGAAGCAATTGCAAGTCACAAGAAAACCTTGAATATCAGAGCAGTCAATAAATTTAAAGCACAACATCCTGACAAACATGCAAAACAAAATCTGTTTGCTGTACAAAAATTTCATAATGAAAACCCTAACAAGCATGCCAAACAAAATCTAGCAGCTGTTCAGAAATTCCAGAGTGAAAATCCTGACAAGCATGCCAAACAACATCTAGCAGCTGTACAGCAATTTCAGACTGTAAATCCTGACAAGTATGCAAAGCAAAATTTAGCAGCTGTACAGAAATTTCATCTGGAAAATCCTGACAAACATGCAAAACAAAACCTTGCAGCTGTGCAGAAATTTCACCTGGAGAATCCTGAGAAGCATGCAGCACAAAATCATGCAGCTGTTACAAAATTCAAAGTTGATAATCATGAGAAGCATCTGGAACACACACTAAATGCAGTTAGAGAATATAACATGAATCACCCTGAGCAGCATGCACAAATTAACCAGATGGCTGTTCAAACATATAGAGATAACATTCAATTTCCACCAGATCCACCCTCAGCAAAATTGCAACACACTATTATTTCAGGATTTTGTAGTGATACCTCTCCCAATAAATTTATTGAATCTGGTTGTGCTGTCTGTGGAAGATTAACACCAGTCCTGCAATTGCACTTGTTTAGTGGGCCAGTGCTGTGCATGGCATGAACGAGTTCTTTTTTCCCCCTCCCCACTTTTATGATGAAGTAATCAATCACATTAAATTGCATAAAGCATGTTACATGTGGTATAAGACATATAGCATATGTTGTATATTGCCAATTGTTCTAAAAAGCCCACCTTTCACCTTAGCAACATAAAAAGTAGAAAATATCAAACTACATAGCATGTCTTGAGTGTTCATCAACCTCCTCTCTTTCTGTCATGTGTTCTATGAGCAGCTCCTGGAGATCATCATGCAATATTCTCAGCCATAAAAGAGAGCAACAGGTCAACAGTCAAACACAACTGCCCTCCAAACAGTATGATAACAATTGACTTACAATATCTCAACCCTACTTCTCTATGACCTTGAATGCTGCACAACAGATGATAACATGAAGACAGCTGTGATTGAGTAAGCTTATATTGCAAATGACATGAACAAAGTCTTTTTTTTTTTCATTGGAGTATTATTTGTATGATTGTTATGAAGATTAATAAGTGATTTTGCTAGAAATAGATAATTAGCATATAACATAATATATGTATACAGTAATATCACATTGAATTTTATGTTTTAAGTAAAAATATCAGTATATCATCTGAGTTAAGCTCATTTCTGCTTATATAGCTGATATTTCTATATATAGTAACAGTGGTCACATGTGAGTATGCCTCGTGTGATCAGCTCAAAATTTAGCATATATGATATAAAATTACCTTATATAGTTAGACTGGTCACATGTGACTGTCACTATTGTGATCAGCAAAAAAATTACTATATAATATCAAAAATTACCTTATATGGTTAGATTGGTAAGAGGTGACTGTCACACCTTGCCTGAAATGGTTATATTAGTCAGCAGCTCAATTTTCAGCTGATTCTGATAAGAATTGAGGCTGATACGAATATTTTGAATATATTTTGGAGGTAATTTGTCTTTTCTGAGGCAACCCATATTTAGATGCTTATGTAAGCTTGTCCAAACATGGCCCCAACTGTATCTGATTTTCCAATATCAGAAGTAGAATCATACCTCTTGCCCAAAAAAGTTTTCTCTATAGGCGATGCACAAACATTACTTAATTAATTAATCAATTAATTAATTAATTAATTACGAACCCTCACTGAAACAGGTCTGATAAAGAACGAGTCTTTTAATAAATTAAAAGAACTCGTAAAAGTTACACAGAGTTGAATTTAAGTTGTTTGAAACAATCTGGTGTAACTTACAAAGAGCGCTCCTCAATTGATGATCCAATCCAATCTGCAGATAGCCCTATAATAAATCAAGATCTCCTTAGCATTTGCAAAAAGTGTTACAAGTCTTTGATCAAAGGCAAACGTCCTGCTATGTCTCTGGCAAATGGTTTATGGGTGGGACAAATTCCTGATGAATTACTTAATTTGTCTTATGCAGAACAACTTCTTGTTGCTAGAGTGAGACACAACAGATGCATAGTTCGAGTTTCTTCAGGAATGCATAAGATGAGAGCCAATGCTATTACTTTTGCCAATCCAACTCCAAAGATATATGACATTTTACCCCCACCAGTTGATGAGTTGGATGAAGTACTTGCATTCATTTATACTGGACCATGCAAACCTACCAAGTCTGATTTTGAGCGTACACCACTGCTTGTTAGAAGAAATAAAGTTGCAACTGCATTGAATTGGCTGAAACTAAACTTGTTTAGTGGGCCAGTGCTGCACATGGCATGAACGAGTTCTTTTTTTCTCCTCCTCACTTTCATTATAGCAACCTCTCACCATAGCAACATAAAAAGTAGAAAAAATAAAACTGCATAGCGTGTTATTTGCTTCATCATTATGTACTATTCTCAGCCAAAAAAGAGAGCAACATGTCAACTGTCAAATACAACTGTCTTTAAACAGTATAATAACAATTGACTTACATTTGCTCCACCCTACTTCTCCATAACCTTGCTGCACAACCAATGATAACATGAAGATAGCTAGCTTTGCTTGAGTGGACTAAAGTTGCATATGACATGAACAAAGTCTTGTTTCTGTCATTGGATTTTTATTTGTATGATTATTACAAACATCAATAAGTGATTTTGCTTGAAATATATAATTGGCATATAATATATACAGCGATATCACATTGAATTATATGTTTTAAGTAAAAATAACATTATATCATCTGAGTTACACTGATTTCTGCGTATATGGCTGATATTTCCATATATAGTAATAGCGGTCACATGTGACTATGACTCCTGTGATCACCTCAAAATTTAGCATATATGGTGGAAAATTGCCTTATATGGTTAGACTGGTCACATGTGACTATCACCATTATGATCAGCAAAAAATTTGCTATATAATATCAAGAATTGCCTTATATGGTTAGATTGGTGACATGTCACTGTCACATCCAACCCGAAATGATAATATTAGTCAGCAGTTCGATTTTCAGCTGATTCTGACAAGAATTGAGATCAGTACGAATATTTTGAATATAATCGGAAGGTAATTTGTCTTTTTTGCAACAACCTATATTTGGATGCTTATGTAAGCTTGTCCACACATGGCCCGAACTGTATCTGATTTTCCAGTATCAGAAGTAGAATCATATCTCTTGCCCAAAAAAGTTGTCTCTATAGGCGATGCATGAACATTAATTAATTAATTACGAACCCTCACTGAACCAGGTCTCATAAAGAACGAGTCTTTTAATAAATTAAAAGAACTCATAATCATTGTGACTACTTTGACTTGGAAATTTCAGAAGAAAACTTGAAGCAATATCCTGAGAATGATATACCAGTTGTGGTAGAGTACAGACAATCATTTGTTAACAAAAACCCAGAAGCTACTGCTGTTAATGACATGGAAGAGGAAGAAGGAACTGAGACTGGCATGTGTCCATTTGTAGTTCATGGTCTGACTGGTGAAGAGTACTCTACCAAAAGTATCAAAGCCATAAAAGCCATTGATTTAAAACATCTGATGGAGAATAACAAGATTTTGGCAATTGGACATGAGAGTGGTCCACAATCCATCTATAATAATCCTCAGTTGTTTCCTCAAATGATGCCATGGTTGTTTCCCTATGGACTTGGTGGAATTGGTAACTCACTGATTCAAGGCAAGATTTCTGAAATCAAACACAAGAGACACTTGTTAATGTACTATGACAAGAGGTTTCAGAAAGATCCACACTTCCCATTGATTGCATTCAACCATGAGCAAATAAAAGAGTCTACAACAGCTGGCTATTTATTAGCTGAAAAAGCAACTTGGGGAAGTGGGCCATCGCAAGCGTGGCATGAACGAGTTCTTCTGGGTTCTATTCAATCATTTAATGTACATTATTTATTCTACATAATCTGCACTAATTTGTTTGTGTAATGTATAACAAGAATAATCATAGTATATATGAACATTGTTGGA
Source organism: Hygrocybe punicea (assembly GCA_963556145.1). Taxonomy (NCBI): domain Eukaryota; kingdom Fungi; phylum Basidiomycota; class Agaricomycetes; order Agaricales; family Hygrophoraceae; genus Hygrocybe; species Hygrocybe punicea. The sequence goes on from OY744463.1 coordinate 5,878,729, forward strand.
ATTTGGAATCATACATTCTATGTTATCCTGTTCTGTTAGTGACAATGTACTATTTGTCTGCAGTTGGTGCCTTTGATCAAGAGACTACCAATCTCTTGGACAATATTATTTACACTTGTTCCTGCCATACTTGTATATTACTAGTTATATAACAGTTTATCCTGGCATTTACTACTACCACTGTTACCCTTACTTATCAGTGCTCGGGCAATAAGTAACAATAAGAACTTAAGTGTTTGACATCATGTAATCGATTTATAACATTCCTATATTTAATGGCCCACTTTCCCACCCTGAAGATTTCCTCCAATTTTGATGTCCAATATCAATTTCAGCTGGTGAAAATTTTGAATGTCCCACTTTCTCACCCAATAGTCCTCAATGATATTAAATTACTGGTTTCGTGCATAAACTGCTAGCACAAGAATTTTATTTTCATATCTTTTAAAATCATCATCCAACATCATACTAATGTGGCCATTTTGCTTACATGTTGCTCCCATTGTCATTCCATCATGATACCAAATTTTTCCATCTTCTGATATGAATCGAGATGTAAAGTGATATCCTCCAGCATATACAATACCTTTTAGATGCAAATTTACTGACTTTTCATTTACATTTACAGTTATTTGATGGCTGGTAATCATGTTTATGTTGGGATATTCTAATACTAGCAAATCAGGTGTTTTTGTATAGTATATGGTACGCATCATTGAAACATTACATTGTGGACATTTATTTCTAACATTATATGCAATGGTTTGCACCCAATCAGATGTTGAGCCAGAAACAGATGGATCAGCATGCAATACATAGGTAAGTTTGTCATCTTTTTCTGGACCTTCATAATCACAGTGAGAACAAATGAGCTGTGAAGATGCAATACAATCTCATGGTTTCAGCATTTCCATACATAGTGTAGCAACGCTGATGCCAGTAGTACCCATGGGAAATTGTTCTGGATTCTTGGCATGGAGTTTCATTCTCACTGCATTTCTTACATTTTCAAAGCTCAATTGTGATGCCATCATGTTAAACCCATGTACAAGTGTTGACAGATAAATGTTTCCAATTGACTGAAATCTTGTTGTCCAACTTGCAGGATGTTCTGCCCATATATTGTACAAAATAACAAAGAGTGAATCATATGCACAACTCCAGTTGTTTTCATCCCAATGTATGCCACGAGGAGTAAGAATAGTGCAACTGCCTTCATGAGTTATTATTCTCTTTTTCCTACTCAAAAGTTGTGTCTCATCATGTTCATCATAAGTACGTTTCAAATTTTGCTTTACTGGTGAGCTTCCTTTTGCGGCCACAAAACCAAGACTGGCCTGTTGAAGTGAATTTTGCTTAGCTTTTCCATCAGTGGATTTTCCAATGAGTTGCCATGAACTGTCAACAACCACTGGAAGAATAGGTAGTGGATCTCTGGCAGACCATCTTAATGCTGCATCTACTTTGGCAGGGACATAATCAGTGCCTTTCCATAATTGATATTGACGAATCAAGGTATTGCGGAGTTGCCCATTTAAGTGATCAGGTAGTTGTCCTTCATATCTAAGCCTTGTGATATCATCTAATATTTCTTGTTCTCTGAATTCTTGTCTGAGATAGCCACTGCAACCTCTCATAATAACATTGGGGTCAAAACCTTGGATAATGATGGTGCCTGCTGCACTTGCACTTCTAGACAGAGCTGTGTAATAGGACATGTGTGAAAAACAGCTGTTTAAATGTACAACATTGTAAGGGCGGGTTTTTCCCTGAGATGCATGAGCTGTCATAGCAAAGTTGGGTAGCACCCATACTTGTTGTCTTTCGACAGATTCTTTTAGGTCACTTGGAAATAGACAGTGAATTGTTTTTGTGCTCTTCACAATAGGAACAACATTATCTGGTAGACCAGGTATTTGAACCAATTGAGGTGGATTATCCAATTTCACAAAGAGTGTGTCGAGAACACGTTTATCATGAGGGCCTTTGATTGATTGCCAGCCAACAACAATGCCTTCCTGGCCTTTGGTGATGCATAATTCAGTTGCATCATTGTTTCAGATCATCACAGGCATGCCAAGACACAATGGGAGCTTTCCAGGAAAGTGTTCAGTTGCTCCATAGTTGAGTTTCCAAATCTCAAGTTGTTCATCAAAATTAATCTGATTTGATTTGTGAATTGTCTTTGATGCCACTTTGGATTTCCCCCATTTGGATTTATTAGCTGGATCACTTTCTTTGCCCCATTTGTCCATAGAGTAGAAGTGGGTCAACTTTTGATTTGTATCCTCTGCAAAACGCTCACATCCAAGCTGATTGATTCTGTCTTTTTGAGAGTGCACCCCACAGATGATAGCAACATTTCTGAAATTTTTTGCAGCAACATTTGGCTGATCTGAGCGTTTGCCAGCAATTCTCTTTCTCAGAAATCTGATGTCTTCAGGGGTGCATGCACCATATCGCATGTTCACTAAAGCTGTTCGCAATGATGCATCATCAGGTGTTTGTGTCTTTGGACGCATATTTTCTCTCAACATGACAACTGTTGTGATCTGATGCCAGAGTGCTTTGCCAATAGCTGCTTCTTGATAATGTGGCTTCAGGCCAGAATCTATTTGTGTTCCTACTGAACCACTATATAAAGATGCACCTCCAACAGGTGGCAGTTGTGCAAAATCTCCTGCAAAAATAATATTAATGCCTCCAAATGGCACATCAAATACATTAAGAGCTTTGGCAAGCTGTGAGCTGATTTTGTATAATTCATGGCATGCCAACATAGATACTTCATCTATGAAAATATAATCAATTCCCTCTAGCCTTGCTCTCACTTGAGCAATTGTTACACTTTGATTACCAGTATCATTATTCATGCGAATGCCTAGGAATGAGTGGTAAGTTGAGCCACCCAGTAATGCTGCAGATGTACCAGTTGGACCCAGTATAACAAGACAATGTAATTCATGTCTATGTTCAAACAAATGCTTGAGTGCTTTGATTACTTGACTTTTGCCAGTTCCACCCATGCCACCTAGATACATTTTTAGCTGATCTGAATTTAAAGTCGCAGTGTGATTAGCAACAATTCTAAATGCTCTTTGTTGTTCAGTATTTAATTTGAAAAGAGTAACTGTGCCATCTATTTACGAGTTCTTTTAATTTATTAAAAGACTCGTTCTTTATCAGACCTGGTTCAGTGAGGGTTCGTAATTAATTAATTAATTAATTAATTGATTAATTAATTAATGAAGTTGATCGTATGTAGGGGACTTTTTTTTGGGCAAAAGATATAGTTGCTATACTGAAAAATAACATGTGGTCCTAGCCATGTGTGGACAAGCTTACATAAGCATCCAAATATGGGTTGCCTTAGAAAAGACACATTACCTTCAAATTATATTCAAAATATTCATACTGACTTTAATTCTTATCGGAATCAGCTGAAAATTGAACTGCTGACTAATATAACCATTTCGGGCAAGGTGTGACAGTCACATGTGACCAATCTAACCATATAAGGCAATTTCTGACATTGTATAGCAAATTTTTTACTGATCGCAATGGTGACAGTCACATGTGACCAGTCTAACCATATAAGGTAATTTTACACTATAAATGCTAAATTTTGAGCTGATCACAGGAGTTATAGTCACATGTGACCACTATTACTATATAGGGAAATATCAGCCATATAAGCAGAAATGAGCTTAACTCAGATAATATATTGATATTTTTACTCAAAACATAAAATTCAATGTGATATTGCTGTATCTATACATTATCTTATATGCTAATTATATATTTCAAGCAAAATTCCGGTGTTCATAATAATCATACAAACAAAAATCCAAGAAAAGAAAAAAGATTGTTTATGCCATATGTAATATTAGCCCAATCATCAAACACAGCTGTCTTCATGTTGTCATCTGTTGTACAGCATACAAGGACCTGGAGAAGGTACGTCAATTATTATTATAATGTTTAGGAGGCAGTTGTATTTGTCAGTTGACCTATTGCTTCCTCAACATTTCTTTTCTGGCTGAGAATATTATATAATGATACAGCACAGAAGACATAACAGTAAGAGAGGAGGTTGATGAACACTCAAGACACTTTATGTAGTTTTATTTGTTCTACTTTTCATGTTGCTGAGATGAGAGATGGGCTTATTAGAACAATTGGCATTATACAACATATGCTATGTATCTTATACCATATGTGACATGCTTTATGCAATTGTTTACTTTGTCATGGAAGTGGAGAGGGGAAAAAAAGAACTCGTTCATGCCATGTGCAGCACTGGCCCACTAAACAAGTAATTCCTGAACAACTTGCATCTTTGCTTGGAAATCATGTTTTAAATATGATTGGTCAACAACTTTAACGTCATTTTCAGATGCATGAGTTTTTCTGGTGTGTTCAGCATTAGCGACACATGTATTTCTATCAGCAATGATTTCTTGTCTTTTATCTTGAACAGCTGTTTTCTATTTACCACCAGGCTGTATGATTTCAGGCTTAAGTGGAGAAGTATCAATTGTATTGATGCCATCAGGACTGAAATCCAGCCAACCAGCATTTCTGACACTATCTTCAGTGGCATTCATTTGTGCATTGATTAGTCTTCCTTTTGATCCAAGGGTCGAGTATTTATTTAATCCATAATCCTCATTATCAATTCCTTCATTATCACCAAAATCATCACCATGACCATTCTCATTGATATCATCCATGTTATCCATTTCTTCTGATGTCATCCAAGAATGAAATATACCAGCTGTAGCATCACCCTTTTTGAGCTGAGCTGAATAATCATCTTGAGCATCATTGCATTCATATCTAATATTAAAATGATCCATTATTTGGCTTTGTTGTGATGTAAATTTATAGTCTGTGAATGCCTCATCCCACGACTCATTGTTATTCTTAAGATCTTGGCCTGTTCTCCAGGGCTTGAATAAAGTAAGCATGGTGGCACAGTAATATTCTCTATCTCCTCGATCTCTTCTTGGAAGTGAACCACCTACAAAGTTAGGCACAACTTTTTTATATGATGAATGATATTCTATCCAGTGTGTTTCATGTAATGGATGAGCTGACAAAAAATATTTATGAGCCTGTTTATTGTCTGTGCCATCAGAACCAATTGAATCTGAATTTGCATTAATATTGCAGGCATTATCACTGTCCTCTTTAGAAATGTCATTTCCATCTTCATCAGCAGTAATAGACCCACTTGAATCAGTGTTGCTATTATAACTACCACTGTAATCACTATTTTCATTGCAACTGTCAACTCTATTCTCATTATTTCCCAAATTGAGCTCATCATCATCAATATCACCTAGTGACCTGAGATTACATCCAGCTGTTGCTTCATATTGTTGATTTTTTGCATTTGAATCAATCAAGTCCAGCTCATCATCACTGTTTTGAGAATTATGATTTTTCTGTTTTGGAGTAGGTATTTTTACTCGTCTTGCCATTTGTATCCATTCATATAGGCATGTAACATTATAGGTATCTGGTCTATACATGTAATCATGGACTGCTGTAAAGCCAACATATTGATTTTGGTTTTTTTGCAAGAGAACCTTGTCTGTCTCACTGTTTTCAGCAGTATCCTTGTCAGATTTGAACACCTTCATTGTTTCTCTCACATAACTTTTCCAATACACTGTTACAAACTTGTGGCTTGTATAGTGATCTGGATTACCTAGCAGATACAAAGATGCCATTGGACCACCTATTTCCATCTTTGATGTCAATGAATTGATTATCTGTGTTATCAAACGTCTAGCTTTGTCTTTTTGTTTCATAGATCCTCCCAGCATTTCAGAATTTTTAGTAAAAACACTCTGAATAGAGTCAAAGATAGTGTATGTTTTCAGACCAGGTTTTGTAACATAATCAGTCACATATGCCACTATAGCCTTGATAGCAGTACCTGAGAGGAGGCTTGTCACATCTGAGTTGCACCGAAGAAGATATGTTATGCATGGTGTCAATGTGTTGATCCTAGCTTCACCTTTTTTCATGTTCAAAGCTCCTGATTTAGAATCAACTTGAGTCTGTTCAAAGGTTTGTCTTGGAAATCTGGCTTTGCATTTGCCATGCTTGTTCACTTGTTTAGTGGGCCAGTGCTGCGCATGGCATGAACGAGTTCTTTTTTTCCCTTTCATCATAGCAACCTCTCACCATAGCAACATAAAAATAGAAGAAAAAACCTGTATAGCATGTCTCAACTTCCTCTCCCACTGTCATGTCTTCTTTGCTTCATCATTATGCAATACTCTCAGCCAAAAAAGAGAGCAACACAATACATCAACTGTCAAATACAACTGTCTTTAAACAGTATGATAACAATTGACTTACATTTGCTAAACTCTACTTCTCCATAACTTTGCTGCACAACAGATGATAACATGAAGACAGCTGTACTTGAGTGGACCAATGTTGCATATGGCATGAACAAAGTCTTGTTTCTGTCATTGGATTTTTATTTGTATGATTATTACAAACATCAATAAGTGATTTTGCTTGAAATATATAATTAGTATATAATATATACAGCCATATCACATTGAATTATATGTTTTAAGTAAAAATATCATTATATCATCTGAGTTACACTAATTTCTGCTTATATGGCTGATATTTCTGTATATATAGTAACAGTGGTCACATGTGACTATGACTCCTGTGATCACCTTGAAATTTAGGATATATGGTGTAAAATTACCATATATGGTTAGACTGGTCACACGTGACTGTTACCATTGCGATCAGCAAAAAATTTGGTATATAATATCAAAAATTACCTTATATGGTTAGACTGATCACATGTGACTGTCACACCTTGCCCGAAATGTTTATATTAGTCAGCAGTTCAATTTTCAGCTAATTCCGATGAGAACTGAAGGGTGTATGAATATTTTGAATATAATTGGGAGGTAATTTGTCTTGTGTAAGACATCCCATATTTGGATGCATAAGAAGTAGAATCATATCTCTTGCCCAAAAAAAATTTCTCTATAGGCGATGCAAAAACATTAATGAATTAATTAATTAATTACGAACCTTCACTGAACCAGGTCTAATAAAGAACGAGTCTTTTAATAAATTAAAAGAACGAGTCTTTTAATAAATTAAAAGAACGAGTCTTTTAATAAATTAAAAGAACGAGTCTTTTAATAAATTAAAAGAACGAGTCTTTTAATAAATTAAAAGAACTCGTAATACACGTCGGTCTATCTTTTTTGTTGGCCTTCTCGCTACTTGACTGATTTCTACCACAATTATGTATATTAGAACGCATAATCAAGTCATCAACTATACTTGAAAATTTATCCCACCACAAATTAAGTTGTGATTTGTTAGAACAATGGTCATTACAAACATGATTTGACTTATTGCACATTGGTGGAGGTGCGTCCGGTAATGTCTGAGTAGGATCCTGATAATCCTTAGATTGACTGTTTTCTTCAATGTTGGCTTTTACATCAGCCATGACTCCAGTAAGAAACTCTCCAATATGCACACTCTCAAGATACTCCACCAATCTTTGTTGAAAATCAGAATTTGGATCCATAATTCTGTCTCTGATTTGTTGCGGTGATAATACTCCTTTAAGCCACAAGAGCATATGCATATGCAATGTCAACCGTCCTTGTTGTTCAACTGTTCCATAATATGCTTCTGTATTGCCATATATTCCTGGATGATTTTCTCCAACACCAAGTACATGCTTAACGAATAACTGTGTCATAAAATGAAAAAATCTTGCACCAGCTACTGGATTGTGGGCAATTAATCGATATCTTTCATTATAATCTCTTAGAACAGGATTGAATGTTTCTTTGGTGTCTGCAAAATATAATGAGATTGGATGTTTGTTGTCGGCAGGAGCAAATGTAATAAACCAAGAGGGTGCACCAACAAATGAAATTAAAGACCAAATTTCATTGCGCATATATTTTTTGCTGGTGACAGATCCTTTTACACCACCTCCAACATGATCAATATCATTAATGAGTTTAAAACACAATTTTTCCTCATCTGTTTCTGGTATTACTTTATCACCATTTTCCATTCTTTTAGAAATGTCTGCTAGTGTATGAATGTTGACATCCAACAATCTGTTTGAAATCTCCTGGAATTTTGACTTTTCCGCTAATAAATATCCTGCTGTAGTGCATTGTTTTATCTGTTTGTGATTGAATGCAATCAATGGAAAATATGGATCTTTTTGAAATCTTTTGTCATGATACATAAGCAAATGTCTTTTGTGTCTAATATCTGATAATTCTCCCTGCTGATAGGCATTGCCAATTCCACCAAGTCCATATGGAAACAACCAGGGCATCATTTGAGGAAATAACTGTGGATTGCCATAAATAGATTCAGGATGAGCTGCATGACCTATGGCTAGAACTTTTTCATTTGAAGTCAAATGCTTTAATGCAATGGCCTTGAGAGCTTTGGCACTTTTGTTGGAATATTCTTCACCTGTCAAACCATGAACAACAAATGGACATTTTCCTGATTCAACACCATCTTCCTCTTCAATGTCATTAACAGCTGTTGACTCTGGATTTTTATTTGTAAAAGATTGATGATAATCTACAACAACTGGAGGACCATTTTCTGGATACTGATCAAGATTTCTTTGTGATATCTCCAGATCGTAATAATTGCAATGATTCAACTTCAACCATTCCAATGCCGCTTTAACCTTGTTTCTTCTTACAAGAAGAGGTGTTCTCTCAAAGTCTGATTTAGTGGGCTTACATGGCCCTGTATAAATAAATGCCAGAACTTCATCCAAGTCTTCAATGGGTGGAGGTAGAATATCATACACTTTAGGAATAGGATTAGCAAAAGTGATTGCATTTGCTCTCATTTTATGCATCCCTGAAGACACTCTTACAATGCAACGATTGTGTCGTACTCTTGCAACCAGCAACTGTTCTGCAAATGATAAATCCATCAACTGTACTGGAACATCTCCTAACCATTTTCCATTTGCTAATGACAACAATGGGACTTTGTTTTTTGTCAAAGATTTATGGCAACTTGTGCATATATTGTGCAGCTGTTTAATTAAGACAGGGCCATCCAAGCCTTTGATGGGATCTTCAGCAGTCAACCGCTCTGTTTGTGTCACATCTGGGTTTCTTAATATCTTCAAGTCTGCGTTGACATTAGAGAGCTTTAATAAATCTTTAATTGAAGTCAATTGACCACATATCGCACATCCTGATTCTGATATCTGATCAGGTGACATATCTTGACATGCGTTAGCCATAATTGTATGTTGTAGAGCAGCTGTGAGAGGTGGAGGTGGAAATATGTTTTTGTGTTTATTTTTGTATTTCTGTTCTGACTTTGCATGATTTAATTTATATTCTACACCTTTTTTTTGTTGGTATTTTGTCACAGAATGTGAGTTGTTTACTTTGTATTCTACACCTTTTGTTTGTTGATATCTTGTTACTGATTGCATATTTTTTACTTTGTATTCTATATTTTGGCTTTGATATCGTTTCACTGCTCTTGCATTAGATGCCTTTGATTCCTTATTTAAAACTTCAATATCTATGACATCAAATACAGGTAGATATTGAGCACAACTTGCACATATATGGCTCTTGATTGAAGTTTGAATATCTGCCTTATGAGATCTAGCATATGTGACAATATTATGAGCTGCTGCAATGGACTTTAGTTGATCTGTTGTTAATTGTGGTAATAATACATCCCATGGCACAAAACATGTTAATGTATTTAATGTATCAGTTCTTGTATCTGATTGTTTTATATATTCTCTGAATTTGAATTTCACATGAGTAGGATATCTTATGGAATTTGATAAATAAGGAGACAGCTCATTAAATATGAACAACTTTGATCCACCACCAACAATATTATGCATATTTGTATCGTTCTCCTTGGTATTATCATTAGAGCAATATTTATTATCTGATGCAGATTCATGTTTCAAAGCAGTGGTACAATATGACATTAAGACCTATAAAATATTGTGAATAATATACCAGAAATACTTGAAAGATAAACAATAAACTATATATCATTAATGTTTGATATTTTTGCATATATACTGCAAAGTCATGTGCTACATACATGTTTTGTAGCAGCTTTAGATGTATTCTTTGACACTTCCGGGGAAGTATTTCATGCACAAATAATGAGTCATGCATGGATGCATTGACATATAGAAGAAGTCGTACATAGAATTCAATAATAAATGGTAGTTCTTTGTTGGGCTTTAAAATCCAATGGTTTGAACAAAGGTGATCTAGGTCAGGAAGACATTGTACTGTTTCTTCTGTTATATGAGAGATATCATGAGAAAAATGATAATCTCCACTATTGTTTAATATTCTCCTGTGGGGCACATGATGAGCAAGATAATCACACATTGTCTGTGTCCTTGAAATCAATTTCTGTGGTGCAGACTTATATATAGAATGATAGAAAAACACTATATCCTGGCATGCATTAGCTTGATAATTGAATAGCCTGTCTTGGGACACATGAGCAAAATGATAAGGAGATATTTGTGTCGTTAAACTCAGGTTCTGCAGTGCATGAACAGAATGATAAAAAAGCACCATATCCTGGAGTGCATCGGGTTGATAATTCAAGAGCATGTTATGGGACACATGAGCAAGATGATAAGATGATTGTGTTTTTATACTCAAGTTCTGTGGTGCATAAACAGGATGATAAAAAAGCACCATATCCTGGGGTGTATCAGGACAATGATATAACACCCAGTCTTGGGACAGATGAACAAGACGATAAGAAAATATTTGTGTCCTATCCTGGGGTGTTTCAGAACGATAGTATAACACCCTGTCTTGGGACACAGCAAGACGATAAATAGATATTTGTGTCCTATCCTGGGGTGTGTCAGGATGATAGTATAACACCCTATCCTGGGGTGTATCAGGACGATAGTATAACACCCAGCCTTGTACCTTATGGACAAGGCCATGAGATGTTTCTGTTGTTATGAATAGGTCAGCTAACACAAATGCGATTGGTCAGAAGTTATATACTCGATGATGCATTTGTGTCTATGATTCTTATCAGCTTCAAATGACTACGGGATCTTGAAATATATACCAGCAAACATGTCTGCATCATCTGTATATGCCATATGATACGGGTCAATTGAACTAGCCTATACTCTCAATAGATAGTAGTTGCGGCAATACAGCAATCCAGTTATGACACCCACCTTAACACTGTTCAAATGACAAGATGGAGCAGGAAAGAGCAACAATAATAGAAACACAACACAGTGGAACAACATGGTATGCAGGCAAGAGTATTGAAACTGTTGAGTTTAATTTTTGGAGTTTAGCTTTCAGAGTAAGAAAACTCTTAGTAATCAGACAAGAACAATATGCAGACCGGCTGGCAATAATTTAAAACATGAATACAAAAATGTACAGGCTAGGATATCAACAGACAATTCCAGACAAAGACGAATCCAAAGGGGGGTGGAGGTGGTACAGGTATATACAAGGTATTCAGTGACAGATATTAGAGATAATCAAATACTACTCATTGCATGATGTGAGGACGACAACCCATTGCACGTTGAGTGACAACTGCGTGGAAAGCTCTTTGCCAACCCAAGTATTCGCGGTGTATCCAACAAGACAGACGCTGCCAGATAAATCGTCAGTCCAAGGATTCAACGTTGTATCTAGAAGTTGCAGTTGATTCGTGTTGAAGTTGCCCTTTCTCCCATCGTAGATTGGAACTGAGTTACATACATAGCACATATTAATGATTGGTAACACAATTTCACGAAATATGATAACTCACCATGGTCATCAAAATTGAGAGCACCCTTCACTGCTCCAGTCCTCGATGATCCGGCTACTTTAACAGGTGATTTGGCAGGTGAGCCTTTAGCCAACAAATGGCTGAATCCTTGCTGAGAATGGTCTATACACAACTCAGCAATCATATTAACAAAGTTAATCATGGTTTACCTCCACCGTCCTTAGGCTTGGCTCTGGTGCTGATGGATATCGCATCTTCATAGATCTGGGCATGAAGTTCTTTGGCCTTAAAAACCATACAAAAGAAGGCACAGAAGCGTTCCCACTCCTGGGTGCACAAAGTGCCGGTTATCTGGCGGAACATCCCTTGAGGATCACGCTCATGCAAATTGGAGGAGTTGACAGCAAGAACGGAAGTGAAAACAGTGTAGAGAAAATTGTGGGGAGCGTTCGCTTGAATGGCATATCTTGTGCTCCGAACAGAATCAGAAGATGCAGCGGACTTGACAATAGAGGGTGATGCACGTGAGGGATTAACAAAGATCCCAGCTCTCGTGAACGTAATGGCCTTGATGATAACACTATTAATTATATTGGTGAGTAACTACATCGGTATATTTTTCAATGTAATAAAATAAATCTCACTCGATATTGACACCTGGACAAACATCAGGAATTAAGCTCAAATAAAAGGGACCCATGGGATTCGGTCCATTGTTTGACGTGACAAGTGTACCAGCACTTGATTGAACATGTGAGTTAGAATAAGACTTGAGAAACAACATACACACCGGAGGTGAGGAAGATTTCCATATGTGTCAGCAATGAAAGGATCAAACAGACCTGGGTCAGTGACTTCACAGTCCAATGGTGCCTTCTCAGTAGTAGGATTAACAAACGAATCACTATTATCTAATCAGCTGCCATATAGAATTAGATACGCAATACGTACGCTTCAGGCAAATCCTCCATATACACAAGTTTCTCCTCCTGGTCGGTGACTTTCTTCTTGCCCTTGGATACTGGCCTGGAAACTAATCAAATGGTGAACATGATCAACGATGAAAAACTAAACTTGTTCTCGGTTGTCCTCTGATATACTGGAACCATATTCTCACTGGGTATCGCTGGTTTGAATTTGCTCTTCTTGACCACAGTCCTACGGAAATATAAGCGTAACTCCAGAGATGAAGACAGCTCCTACTTGGTATTCTTGCCTGAAGAACGTATCATAGCTTCATCGTTCGAGCCCTTTGATTCATTGGTGATGTTTGATGTTTCTTGTACACGTACTCTGGTATGGTGTGAATCAAGTATACCTATGAAGCATCAGTTTGAATAACTCACCGATCCTTTCTTCCCTTGACATGAGGACTACAGAATATTAGTATTGATGCATGGATACAGTAACGTATGAGCGACAAACTTGACCAACTCAATATCGCTATCACTGTCCACAACCCTGTGAAGGATTATAAGGGAAGTACCACACAGAATCAACACAAACTTACTTTGCACGATTAGTACGTGCCACTGACTGATTATCCTCAGAAATATTGTCGGTAGCCGTATCATCCGGTACAGGAAGACTATTGATAACATCTCCTCAGCACATATCCACAAATGACCAGTAAAGTGGCATACCCTTCAGATTCTTCAGCGTCAACATCAATTAATGCAGAGTCAGACTGATGGCTGATAGATGGTAACAGATATACGGTTAATATAGTGTATTTGCAATCATATGATACATACCCTTTTGCTTTCTTTGTGTTAGATTTAACGCTAGTAAATGTCCCATCAGCATGTTCATGTTAACAGATAATGCAAAAGCAGTTGGTGCTTACAAAAATACATCATCCTCATCCTCATCCTCATAAACCAATGGAACATCTTTGGACTTGGACTTCTTGTTATTTCTAGATTTGCAAAGTCAGCACATGATAAAAATGGCTAAGTCATTTATGCATGCATACAAAGACTTTTGGCGTTTGTTAACCCTATTGTGTGCTAAACCAATGACCTAGAATACACAAAGGTGGCACTTACGGAAGCTTTGCAATAGGCTGACCTTCAGAGTCAGACTCAGATACAGCGCGTTTCTTGGAACGCTGGATGGATCGGGAAGCCCTTGTAGGAGTGGACGGATTAATCTTTGATGACACATCTCTGTTTAGAAATGAGTGGATGAGTGGTCGGTCACTAAGGCAAGAACAAGTAGATACTTGATGACATTGTCACCGTCCGATTCCCCTCTATTTAATGTAAGTTGTGAGTTGATGTGTAAAGTCCTGAACAACATACAGTACATCCATGTCACTGTAGAAACATCTTAGTAAGTAGTGACGTGTAGAAGTTTAATGAATACCTGGAACCATATTCACGCTCGTTGACTTGCTTGGTTGCTTTTTTACGAGAAATAGATCTAATTCAAAGCAATCAGTCCCAGGTGGAATAGTTATGCTAAATCAGAAATGAAAACATACTTGGAGCTTTGCTTTGTTGCAGCACGACGGGACATGGATGACATGATACAGTAAAATACAAGGACAAGTATGTTTTCAATAACCTCTTTTTACAAATAATGATACACATGTATCACGTGTACCAGGAATGTAATCGTCTTTCCAGCATATTCTACAAGACGTGATGTATCACGTGTACCAGAAATGTAATCGTCTTTCCAGCACATTCTACAAGACATGTGCTCAACAAATTGTTAACTGTACAGAATGTTGATGTGTAGTGCGACAAATACAGATTGCACATTAATGAGGCGATTTTATCTGGTTAAAGTATATATTAGAGGAGAACAGCCAGAGACCTAACCAATGCTATTTGTTACAAGACATACCAATATGAATATAATCCAACGTGCGAAAATCTGCATATATAGTCTGTATACGCAAGTACCTCCCTCCCATAGCAATCTATGAATAAGTTTTATGAGCTGGTAGCTGCTGGTGAGTAGAAGAATTTTATACTGCCATAGCTTGATTCAATCATATAATTACAGGTGAAAAACTGGAACTTGAAGCCTCCATACAGTATAACGGTTCCAAGCAAGCTAGCTATCTCTGCATATTGACTAAAGTAAGAGCCTGAATATCTTTGTGACACAGCAAAAACTTAGCTGCATACAGGCTGATGGCCTTCTTGATTCACTGCAAGTCCGCTATAAGAAAGACCGTCATCAGTACCAACTTGTAAAGGGGGGACTGGGAGAAGGACCTGAAGAAGTAGTATTACGTCTGACAGGCATCCTCACTCACTGTGAACTACCACCAGTTCTCAAGCTACCCAGGTATTTTCAGCACAATGATGTGAATGAAGAAGAACTTACTCACAAATTTCAGGAATCCAATGCGTATTAGGCAGGCAATACAATTGACTGGTTTGGATACCCACAAGTACAAGGCGGCTTTGGAGGGTATATCAGCAATTTGTTCGACCTTTGCCAAGCATATGCGTTTGGACACATTAAAAGACTGGATGCCTGATATGTTCGAGGAATGGATTGTTGTAGGAGCTGGCAACCGATATTTCAGTACTGGTGCAATTGCGGCATCTGCTGAAGTTGTACCTTTCAACAACCTTGTTGATCCTGATGGAATTCTGGCATCCGTAGATTCCAAGTATCGCCATACTGTGGATAATGAAGTTGGCTATTTTCAACGGGCGACAAAGGATGATGGTGGCTTCCGGTAAGGTTTACAGTTATATGAAATTTCCCATGCCAAATACTCTACCTTAGATATACCCGCATGAATCCAACCAATATTTCTGTCGGAGATATTGTGGAAGCACGACTTTCATTCTTGGTAGTCCCTCTTGCCAGTGGTGATAAAACAATGTCAGCAAAGATTTTAGACTTGTGATTGTGCTTCGATCGCTTGCCTTGATTGACAATACATTCACAAAGGTTGGAAATCAAATTTCATTGTCCGTTGTTATCCCAATTGTTAATGTCATATCAGAAAGCTGCGCTTGCACAAGCACAAGCATTGTTTCAGAAGCCCAAAGTTTTAAAGACATTAAAGAGGAATGCGGACTTTTCTGAGGATGAACAAGAGACGTAGTATGAGACATTTCAGATATTTAACACTGTTTAATCAAAGACTCAATCATATAAAATCTTCGGTTTAATCACCAACAGACAAATTGAGTAGTAGTAGCACAAAATACATGCATAACAAAACATGTGAAACTCGATATAAATCATGGGATCGCATCACATACAAATACAGTAAGATACATTAATGTTACAACCAAGTCAAAAGTTCAAGTGACGTATTCAGAATTTAGAGCAATGGAACTAAGAAGCTGAAGAGGTGATATGAGAACCAATAACAAATATATAAGAGATATCTTACCGTCAACCAAAAGCTCTGTCAGACGATCCTGACTCATTTTAAGAGGAATTGGAAAAAGGGATGCATTGTCATGATTAGCACTCTTTGCCCATGTTACCTTACCAGCCGCTACATCTCCAAGCCCAACCAGACTGGCACCCTGACCACAATTGTACACCAAGCGCTTATCCCAGCGAACGACTTTGCACAGTATATGCTCCACAAAAATGACACCACAACCGATGTCAAATCCCATTGAAGACCGATCACGCTGCGACAGATTATCATCAAAGTGTTTGAACACACATTTGAATGATGTGTGGGTCCTGTGGAGAGATGTGACATCGAATCCTAGTTCCTGTAGACCGCGATAAGCACCAGCCTTCTTCATCTTCCATATCCAGGCTGTTACGTCTTCTACAAGAGGAGGCGTGCAGAGGTGTGCAAGTGTGAGATTATTTGTGAGTTGAAACGCAGTAAGGGAGGATTGTGTTGTTGATCCTAAGCCAGCTACACTGAGCTTGCAAATAAACTGATGCATATCGTTCCATGTGGGTTTATTTCCTGTGAAGGAAGCAGGGTCTTGGTTGAAAAGCGGTCCAAGAAAGTTCGTCCACCTGGTCTGAAAATCATCACTGAAGAGTTCAGTAAAACGATTCACCAGAGGATCTCGATGGGGGATTTTTGAGAATAGACTGAGCTGACAGGAAGGCTGACCCCATATGGTTGGTGAGTCAAAATGAATATACCCTAAGGCTGCCTGCTCGCGTCTGTTCAGGGCAAAAAAGCCAGTTTTCTTCTTTGTATCGCCTGCTTTACTCGTCTTGGTCTTGGATGAAGATGGTGATATGGGATTATAGCGTAGATCGGTGTAGAAATGCGAGTTTTTCCTGACAATTTGATCAAAAGTCTCTATACATTCCTCCAGTGAATCGGACCAGAATGTGACGCTGTTCGAAAACTTGACGGTGTCCTCACATTGAGAACTAACCATAAACACCAATGCATTGGCCAAACCTAGTCGTCCGGTGAGTTGCCTGGCTGGCAAGTGTTTTGCAAACAGAATCGCATATGGGCTGGCATGACGGAATGGGTAAGTCTGACTAAGTGTATGTGTCCGTTGGTACTTCGGCTTCATTTGGCCTAAGATAACGCGATTGAGATGGAGGTCTTGAATGCCCTTTCCATGATCCACAGATAAAGCTTCACGGCAGATTAAAGCAAGAGCACCAAAATGTGGCGCCTTGGAACCTGTCAATATGTCCTCCAATTCCTTGATGGGAAGAGCAGGCTTGAGTGGGGACCGTGGAATGCATTCCTTCTTGGATCTCGATCCCTTGGACGCCCCACCTGGCAGAGCAGAAAGACTCCTATCACCGAGATCCACCAGAGCACCACTAACCAACTTTCCAATGTAATCACACCAATCTGCTATCTTTGGTTTAGTGGCCAGCAAATCCTCAACATGAGTAATGAGAGGTTCCATAGTACTTGCGTAATCCCGAATGAGTTTACTGGCGAATGCGTCATCCTTCTGCAGGTTTTTGGTAAACATCCTGGCTGGACTGGATAGGAAATTGCGGATGCCATCGGATGCCAGTATGCCCTCTCCAACAATATCAACTAATGCCATAACAATCCCACCTCGAACAATTGAGCGGTCAACTACATTCTTGTTCCGAGTTGTCTTTGAGTCGTTAGGAATTTTACGACGTCGAGAGGTGTTGAACAGGTTATCCGCTGTATCAAGTGAGGGGATGATAAGTGCATCACACCACAGTGCAAAGAGGACTTCTGAAACAATGGCATAAAGTGCTGCATCACCATTGTTGATGGTCCGATTCACAATTGGCAGAGGTGTGATGGCAGAAGAACTGGACTTGATGCGATTGTCAACAAAATGGGAGGGTATGAGTGAAAGTCTTGTGAAATCGTCATTGAACTCGAGATGAGGAGTCGGTAAATTGGTTGTCTTTGCTGAGGTCTTGCGTCGTTTGGTTCCATGACTAACAATACTTTGTTGTTGAGTACGAACACATGTGACATATTGTACGACATGGTTGACGCAGTTTGCAAATGATGGGAAAGTAGTGTTAATTGTGTGTTCTCGATGACTGTTAGCCACCTGTCGCGCCAGATGTGGGCCACTTTCTTCATACCACTGAAAGAACACCAAGTAGGAACGACACATCTGCCACTGGATAGCTCTTTGGAGAAAATGCAGTTTTTCAGATTCCACCATCAGGGCAGGGAGAATATCGACTGAGCCAACGATCTGTTCCAAAATTAGGGTGGCTTCATCATTTGGTGATACGTTGGTGTACTTTGATTCTGGTGCAAGTTCCATAAATGCTGTGACCTGATTGTCAAGGTCAAGACGATCACGAAGAAGCTTGACAATGGTATCGGAATCCATAGGCTTGCCAACAAGGTTCCGACCAGCATCCAGCGCAATAGCTTCCTCTTGGAGTCTGGCCACATCAAGAAGTATATCGAGCATCTTGAAGGACGTATCAGGCACAGGACCGAGAAACTGTGAAACCACAGGCATAACAAGCATGCCTGTAGTTACAGAGGAACTTGGTTGCTTTGTGGGTGGGTCAGTTATGATGTCAGGTTGAGGGTGTGCAGAAGATGTATTCTTTGGCTTTGGGTCTTGGTCGTCAACCCAATCCTCATCTGAAGTGTCACTATCATCATCGGACCCAGCTGATGACACCAGTTCATGTAAGGGACGAACATTGTTCTGGGGATTCCTATGAAACTCCTTGAGAAGGCAGGGAGCAGATTTTCTAAATCCAAAAGATTACAAAGATATCGGTATGGAATAAAAGAAACACATACACAATTCCCTTATGCTCATACCATAAGTCCTCAGATGGTCCGTATCCCTTGAATCTTAGACGCCATTGGGGAATCCCCTAAACAAAGAGTTTCAGTTACAAAAGGAAATAGTAATGAGTAAGTGAAAGAATCCAGACGATACTTACATCAATTATTGCAACCTCCTGGATAGATTCAATCTCATACTCTGAGCCATCATCATTCTCAATCTCTACAGTGTCATCTGCTTCAGGAAGATGGGAGTCATCCAACTGTTCGGTCACAGGAGAAAGAGCCTTTCGCTTTGATCCTGACTGTCTGACATTAGCAGCAACAGCTGCAATAGGCTCTTCAGAATTGATATCTATCACCGATGCTGGGGGGGATGACAAAGGTGTTGAGAGAGTAGAATGAGCAGCGTCTGAATCCTGATCTGGAGTAACTGCAAGTCGTGGCTTGATGGGGAGTCGGACATTGAGAGGTGCAAGTCGTGGGCGAGAGGATTCCAATGAATTCTTGTATGATTCTCGCAAATGCTGCTGGGTATTTCCATATGCCGTCTTCATAATAGGAATATGATGTGGATCACATATCTTCTGCACATACCACGAGTAGTATCCTCTCATTCGTCGCACAAAAGACCTGTCTTTGACCGGATCGTATGGAAGAGGTGCCATCCTACAAATCTCCCCATTCTCATCGGTATAAGTCATGCTGGACAG
Source organism: Hygrocybe punicea (assembly GCA_963556145.1). NCBI lineage: Eukaryota > Fungi > Basidiomycota > Agaricomycetes > Agaricales > Hygrophoraceae > Hygrocybe > Hygrocybe punicea. The sequence goes on from OY744463.1 coordinate 5,898,448, forward strand.
CATAACAGAAGGATGCACAGGGGAATCTATGCCAGCAAGAATGGCGCTATTCCAGGAGTTACACACAAGGTCACATGCAAGGAAATTCTTGTGTGTTGCGATATCTCCAAAGAATTGGAGGCCATCACTAGCAAAGGTAGGGTATCCACGGCTGAAATGTGACTGAGATCCCATGTTTCCGAAGCCTGTGACTGGGGTAATGAGAAATGGGGTAATCCATGTAAATGCAGCATGATTAGGATATACAACCATGCCGACCCGATTTTGCATGCCGACCAAATCCGCAAGCTGACCAAGACCAGTCTGCACCAGCCACTCCTTTGCCACAACTGGATCTGGATTTACAGTTGGCTTCTCACCACCATGAAGATCCTGTCCCTTGAACACTGAAAAAAACACGGCAACATTTATTGCCCTGAAGTATAAAGCAGGCCTTGGGAAGAAGAAGGGACCAGAATCACTGCCTATTGTGATTGTTAATAAATGCATTTAGAAAAGAAATATGACAAGAACATGTACCTGGAGGTAAGCGTATAGCTAGAATAAAAGGAGTAAATGCCGGATGAAAATCATTGCGATCGGTGTGCAATCTCCCCTGGAACTGACCAATCATGGAAGCCAGATCACCGATATCAGATGATACATTGACTTGCAGACCAGTGTTGTTCGGTAAAGGACCACCAAATCCAGGCACATTGTTATCCCAAAAGATCCACTCAAACATATCCCACTCCAGCTTGGAGATGCAAGCTGGCATGATGTGTCGGAACAGCTGGTAACAGATGCGAAGAAGGCAGGATATCTGTGGATGTTGAACTTGAACAGCAGGTGCAATTACGCCACGTCCATCACCCTCAATCTTGGTTGTGGCCAAACTGGAGGAACCATTACGAGGATCGCCAATGTCTGTTGTGGACCTGTCATTGTGCTTAAGTCCAAGGTCGTATATGGCAGGAACAGCAGGCTGGCCAATAACAGGTGGTTTTCCAAAGGCTATTTCCAGTACTTCATCAGCGAGTCTGCTGACTTCTGGGCCGCACGCATACTGTTGCATGGAGGAAACGGTTTGAATGCAGGCGACGGTGATGATATGTTTATCGGAGCCATTTATACAATTAACGAATGGTATGCCAACAGGCATCAGGATCATGCCAGGAACTGGAATGTGTACAAGTTTCCCATCAACCAAACTAGGACCTATGTTTGGAGGGGTAATGGTATGGAGCAGTGTTTCCAGAACCATGCTTTTCTTAGCCGTGTTGAAATTGGCTACATATGTGTATCCCCTTTGATAACAGTTATCTTGAACCAACGTATAAGATGGCGCATTAGGATAGACAAATCCAGATCCCTCAGGAGGATTTGTGGGGGGAGGTGGAACCAATACAGCTGGTGACGATACAGGTGTCCTGGATATCTGATCTTCACACCAAAACGAGTCGTAGGGCGGTTCTGTTGTATAGGGATCCAGAGGAGATATGCTGTATACATCCCCGATACCAAAGAGAACTGGATTGTCTGATTCAGGATTATTGTGGCCTATTGAAGGAGAATTAAACAAAAGCAAGGAAATATAATGTTATAGAAACGAACATGATAGATTGTCCTGATTTCTGTTGACAACTGCGACATCCAAGTCCATCTGATCGGTATTTGACCCCATAGGAGCATCCAACTGGTTGCCATCATCCTATGAGAACCTTGAGCAAGCAACTCAAATTAAAATGAGTACTCAGAACTCACCGGAGCATTTTGTTCACACATTTCCACATTAATCAAGTCAGAGAGATCCATGAGTACGTCAAAGGACAGTGGGGAGTTTGGGATAGATGCGAGGTTGAAAATCAGTTCTCTGTGGATCTAGTACACACTACCAGTATATTCTCAAAGAGACGAAATCGGTGTCAACAGTGGTAGTTGATAATAGAGAATCTTCCAAATTGGAAGGGGAGGCAACTGTAAACCCGCCAGCCCAATCTCCCTACACACTGTATTACAGAGAGCGGTGCAGTGATTGGTTAGATCACAAGCAACTGGGGTAACACTCGTAGAGAGAGCCCAGGGAGGTAGCACTTCTCTGTAATTCACCTTGCTCTAGTCTCCTTTTAATAAACCAATGTGCAGCACTACAGCCACAGCAAGAACTGATGAGAGTGATAATACGCGAGTCCAGAACTAGTCCCAGAAGTACCAGATCAATCGGAGATGAAAAGCCAAGCGCAAGTGAAAAAGCCAATGAAAAAGTGACTTGTCACGGGACCAGAGTGGTCTCTTGGAAAGGCCAAGATACCAGCAGAAAGAAGTTGCCAAGAGGTCCCAAATTGCCTACAAAATCAAGAGATTTGGATGAGTATACTCTGAGACAAAGAGATAGGAGTGTGAGGATAGAAAAAGTCAAATACCTTGTGAACCAGCGGTTGGATTCTGCTGATTTAGTGGTAGGTGGATAGAGGGAAGCAAGGGCTTCAAAATAATTCCTAGGATGATAAAATTATGATTAGGGGTTGCTGTAATATCAACCAAATGTACCTGAATAGTAAAACAGTTATAGCTCCACAACCACTGAACCAAATGGAGATTTGGAGCTATGGAAAGGAAACCCTTGCAAAGATCTCCAAGATGGCTCTAGATGTGTAGGATGAAGACACAAGATGAGTGAAATCCAGCTTTCAAAAAAGCAACGTACTTTGTCGTTTATGAGAGCTTTGACAGCAAAAATTGTTGGTGTACAACACCAAGAATCAGGCTAGGACAAGCACAGAGGCAGTTTAAATTGTCTGGGACTCCCAAAACAATTGTTGGGCTAGTAGGTATAGCAGAAAGCAAAAAGCAATGCACCACTGTGACCAAACAATATTGTTTGCGCAAAAAATATAACATTTCAACTATTAAAGTAATACAACAAGGCTGAGAGAGCTCATTCAAGTGCAAACAAAGGTGCAAGCATTGATTAAGTGTAGGCATAAGGTAAGGGTCTCCCAACAATGCTGGAGCAAGAAAAAAAAACGGAAAAAAAAAGTGGGTGGAGACAGAATGATTCTGTACGCAGCTGTTCCCCTCGCCCAAACTCATCCTTTCAGTTGGAAACAGGATGCCAGAATTGATGAGGGTCTGTGTGAACTTAACTCAGTGGTATCCGAGCGTCGGTGCACAAGAAAAATCAAGGGGGGGGGGGCCACTCACGGATTGCGTGTGCGGCCGTTCCCCTGGCGCAAACACATCGCTTCAGGGGGAAACGCGGTGCCGGAATCGACCACGGCTTGTGTGAACTTAAGTCAATGGATTCCGAGCGACGGTGCACAAAAAAAAACAAGGGGGGGGGCCACTCACGGATTGCGTGTGCGGCCGTTGCCCTCGCGCAAACACATCGTTTCGGGTGGAAACATGGTGCCGGAACTGACCACGGCCTGTGTGAGTTTAAGTCAGTGGTATCCGAGCAAAGGTGAACAAAAAAAAATCAAGTGGGGGGCAACTCACGGATTGTGTGTGCGGCCGTTCCCCTCGTGCAGACTCGTCATTTCAATTGGAAACGGGGTGCCGGAATCAATCACGGCCTGTGTGAACATCAGTCAGTGGTATCCGGGCGAAGGTGAACAAAAAATATCAAACTCACGGATTGCATGTGCGGGTCATGGTGGGGCTGTTGAAGTTGCCATCTGCTGAATAAGCAGAAAGTGACTAGCAAAATCGCCTCGGGCATTGAGGCGATCTCTTGCTTGTCACTTTCTGTTACAAATATGGACATATCTATTTAATAAATATTTTATTAATAATTAATTAATTCATTACCAAATGGACATTTTTGGTAGAGTATTTGATTTGTTTCTCACTCAATTCTCCATGGATTTTGAAGGTTATATGGGAAAGGTTATAGTACTAAATGAAATGGAGGTGCTTGTCACCAGCACTAAGTGATTTGAGCCCAAATTCAGGCACTAGTGAGTTTACACCACACATAGGCATTTGAATTTTCATGAGATATATATCATAGAAGTAGCTGTTTCTAGGGCTTTTACTGATATATTCTGAGGGGATGACAGTATTTTGAATACGGTACAGGAACTGGTATACCTATTGATCAGAAATTACAAGTCATGTATGAGGTCACAGAGTCACTCAGCTTTGCACACCTTATCCATGCATGTGACTTCCTGCTGCACCCTCTTTTCTTACGATCCTTATCACGTGATTGGACACTATTTTTATTTCGTGCACATGATTTCCTGCTGTGCATTCCTTCTTCATTATTATCCAGATTGTTTTCACAAATGTAAATGACTTGCCGAAGAATGGCAAATATGGATGATAGTATATAGCTACATGGTGATAATACAACCCCTCTCATCTATTTGACGAACTCATGATGACATGATGAATGCATTGAACAACACAACATAACAAAACAGAAACGAATATAATGAAATGAAAAATTGAGTATGAAAAGATAAAGAAAAGGACGAACGACCATTAACCCTCCCGTTCCCAGCAACCAAGACCCGCCCAAATAAAGACAAAGTGTTCACCCCAGAAAGAAAGAAGTCAATGTCAAGCATTGACTTCAGGCCCATCCATCCTCCAGAATAGTTCAACGCGTTGATTGTTTAGGGTAGAAACATTGGCACAAAAAGGCCAGTCACAGACTTTGCGCTCTGTATGCAATCGTCAAATAAAAATAATAATAAAGTGTAAATGAAAAATGTACTTAGAGGGAGAAAGAGGACCTGTTCATAGCATCGGATAGTTTTTTATTACAATTTATTGCACAGAGAAGCAGCAATAAAAAGGAGTAGACACCAGAAGACCATGGTGAAAGACTAAAGGAAAAGAAAAGACGGATCGTGAGAATTCAGGCATATGACCCCCAGCAAACACATGATAAGCACATGTTTCCTTACATAACCAGAATAAACGGTCTGAACCAAGTAGATATCAACGATCTTAAAGATCTATATATCAAGGAATGATCAAATACTACTCGTTACATGATGCAAGGACAACAACCCATTGCACATTGAGTGACAGCTATGTGGAAAGCTCTTTTTCAATCCACGTACTCATAGTGTATCCAATAAGACATATAGTTTGTTACAAATATATTAATGATTAATAGTATAATACCTATGTGCACACCCCTGATGATCATGAGGATTAAAGTCAGAGTCGCTGAAGTGGTTAGCAAAATTGCCTCAGGCATTGCGATGATCTCCTGCTAGCCACTTTCTTCTACAAATAGGGACTTATCGGTAATTTAATTAATTTCATTAAATGTCAAATTATTTACAAAGTATTACAATATGGCTACAATGAAGGCAATGGATGGGAATGAGAGATAGTCGTGATAAGTGAATGATAAGAGAGTCAATAAAGGTCAAAGAAAGGATTGGAGAGGGGGAATGAGCAGAAGGGTGAAAAAGGAGCAGAACAGGCTAAGAGGGGTAAAGGAAGCAGTGGAGATGGTGACGAATGGGTGCTGGGACTACAGTGGGACTGAAAGAAGGCTGGGAGGGTGCTGAATAGGGTGGAAAGGCTGGGAGGAGCAGGTGACACCTGGGTGAGCACCCCATGGTCAATTCAGATCCAGGACAGCTAATAAAACAGAAAACTCACCTAGTATAGCAGGAGGTGGGTGCACCACATCCCCTGCTGCCCTCAGAAACCCTCCATGGCGCTCCAAAGCAGCCGGAATGTGCTCCTGTTGCTGGGGTTGCTGGTGACACTATTGCTAGACATCGGTGACCTTTTGGGGGCCAAAAAGTTTCCTGGAGAGAGTTAGGGGACAGTAGAGGAGGATGGGAAAGTTGTAGGGCAGTAGGTGTAGCAGGGGGCTGGCAGTAGAGTCTGAAATGGAGGGGGATGGGGCTGTTGACCAAGAGAAGGTTTTGGATTCATCTGAGCTCGAATGCTCTCAACATGGATTTCAAACTCCACTTGAATTTTAGCCACAACTCCGGGCCACCCTCACTTATTTGCATTCTAGAGACTCAGATATCACATTTACCAGCTGCCTTAAGTGGACAAAAGTGTCCCAGACATACAATAGAATGTAGCTAGAAAGTACCATCTTTTACTTTGCCATATTACACCAGTTATTGTAGCTATACTCATATCTCTTGCAAAGAATAGCTCACAGGTAGCCCAAATTATACCAGATGCACTCCATAACTTTTTTCCAGCAGGATGGTCCCCATCACATACTCATTGTCAAATTTGGTGAAGATCCATGCAGTGTGCAAGTCAATAGAGGCTCTGGATTCTCGGATGAAACCAGTCAAAAGGGATTTAAAACTCAGTTGCTATATTTGGACACATTTTCCCCTCAGTCCCTGAGATGAATGAATGAATCACCTCAATGGCTGAAAACCAGGTTTATAAGAACGAGTTTTCCATAAATGGAAGAACTCGTAAAAACTGCATAGCATGTCTCAACCTCCTCTCCCACTGTCATGTCTTCTTTGCTTCATCATGATGCAATATTCTCAGCCCAAAAAGAGAGCAACACGTCAACTGTCAAATACAACTGCCTTTAATTAAACAGTATGATAATAATTGACTTACATTTGCTCAACCCTACTTCTCCATAATCTTGCTGCACACCAGATGATAACATGAAGACAGCTATGCTTGAGTGGGCCAATGTTGCATATGGCATGAACAAAGTTGTATTTCTGTCATTGGATTTTTATTTGTATGATTATTACGAATATTGATAAGTGATTTTGCTTGAAATATATAATTAGCATATAATATATACAGCGATATCACATTGAATTATATGTGTTAAGTAAAAATATCATTATATCATCTGAGTTGTACTAATTTCTGCTTATATGGCTGATATTTCCATATATAGTAATAATGGTCAAATGTGACTGTGACTCCTGTGATCATCTCAAAATTTAGCATATATGATGTAGAATTACCTTATATGGTTAGATTGGTCACATGTGACTATCACCATTGCGATCAGTAAAAAATTTGCTATATAATATCAAAAATTGCCTTATATGGTTAGATTGGTCACATGTCACTGTCACACCTTGCCCAAAATGGTTATATTAGTCAGCAGTTCAATTTTCAGCTGATTCCGATAAGAATTGAAGTCAGTATGAATATTTTGAATATAATTTGAAGGTAATGTGTCTTTTCTGAGGCAGCCCATATTTGGATGCTTATGTAAGCTTGTCCACACATGGCTTGGACCACATGTTATTTTTCAGTATAACAAGTAGAATCATATCTTTTGCCCAAAAAACAAGTCCCCTACATACGATCAACTTCATTAATTAATTAATTAATTACAAACCCTCACTGAACCAGGTCTGATAAAGAACGAGTCTTTTAATAAATTAAAAGAACTCGTAACTGGTCCTGGTTTGATAAAGAACAAGTCTTTTAATAAATTAAAAGAACTCGTAATAAAGAACGAGTCTTTTAATAAATTAAAAGAACTCGTAACAAGTCAATCTCACTAGGAACCTCATTATATTGTGTAAATATTCAAATATGGCGTTACCCGCAGGTATTGCCTGGCCCTGGTGAGGCACCCACCTCCCGGTAACCTCGCGAACATATCCCCGACGTCAATTGACGCCGGGCTGCGTGTTCGTGAGGTGTTAGACGGGGATGGGGGCCTGGTTAGATGGCGTGGGCGTTGGCGTGGTTGGGGCACTGGTGTTGGCGTGGTTGGCACACTGGTGTTGGCGTGGTTGGGGCATTGGCGTTGGCGTGTGCATTGGTGCTGGTGCCGGTGCTGCTTCTCCTGCTGCTGCTGTTGTTGTCACCGGGCTGGTGCTTCTCCTACTGGTGGTGTTGTGCTGTTGCCAGCCCCGGTGCTGTTGCTGCCGGCTCACATAGTTAGTAACATAGAAATGAATAAAAATACCTACCAGTATCCGCAAACCCTTCGTCACTGCCGCTGATGGTGGTGGTGCTGGTGGTGCTGGTCAGTACCGGTGTTGGTGTTGATGCTGCGATGCTGGTGCTGGTGCTTGCATTGTGCGTCGTCGTCGTCGTCATTGTCGTCGTCGTCATTGTCGTCGTCATCCATCTGGTGGCTGCCGATTTGGTGGTGGTTGGTAGAAGAGCCTACAAAACTATTAGTCAATGAGTTACAAATGATAATAAAAGTATAACTTACCTATTTGCCTCGAACGCTTGCGTTCGAGGCTTTTCAGAGTGGTGGTTGTTGGTGGCTGAGAATAAAGTTTGACTAAAATGGAAATTTGCCGGATCGGCAGGTGAGTAAAAACTTTCGTTTGGAGCGCAAAATAACATACCTGCGGACATCGGTTTGGTGGTTCTGAACTGCTCGTGAACCGTTTAGACAACCCGGGGGTTGCCTGAACCCCGAACCAGACCCGGGGTTCAGTTCAGCCCAAGGTGCTGGACTGAACCGAACTTCTGGTTCGGTTCGGAGTTCGAACTGGGTTTGGATCGGTTCTGAACCGAACTTTGGCAGCACTACTGCTGAGCCACTCATGGACTGAGAAATTGCACGAAATTGTTTGGAATTGGTTGGAATTTGCACAGAATTGTCTCTTGATCTCAATGGAGTCGACATAAATACTGCTGAGCCTTGCTGCTCTTTGGATTCCCAATTCCCAGAATTTCAATTCCTTACTCTAGCAATTTGGCTCCCCCATTTCCAGAATTTAGATTCCAAATCCCAGAATTGAGATTCCCAACCTTTGAATTTGCATTAATATGCACATTTACAGGATTTCAATTCTCATAATTGTTGAAATCCAAGTCACTAATCTACCACAATTTCACAATTCTACTTCCCAAACTTCTCAAACTCCTGGAATTACAATTCTCAGAATCCCAACACCTGCACTTTTGGACTTTCCAGCATTGGAATTCCAATTCTTCGAATTCTCCAAACTTCAGAATCCCAATTCCCAGCCCTATATTTCCCAGGGTTTTAGCATTAAATAACTGTCCAATACCATTTTGCGAAGTATCTGACCAGTATTGAAGCAGTACTATACTATTTTGCAAAGTTCTTTAAGAGTATTGAAACAGTAGCTTAGATGCATTGAAACAGTACCTTCAAAGTATTGAAACAGTATCTTAAAAGTATTGACACAGTATCTTAAATCCAAAATATGGCAACAGTACTATACTATTTCATATTGTATCTTGATATGATTCAAAAGGTATCCTAGTAGTGAAAGTGGCACAACTTCCTTACTGGTTTAATACTTTGATTCATCTTAGGTTGCAAGTATTCTATCCAAACTATACAGTACCCTGCTGTAGATACTTGTTTAGTGGGCCAGTGCTACGCATGGCATGAACAAGTTCTTTTTGTCCCTCCTTACTTTCTTGGTGTTTTAAGCAATATGATTACACAAGATGACCACATAAAGACAGCTATCCTTGACATCAAGAAGGTTGCTCAGGGCCTCTGAGCATAAATGGCAAGTTCTACATTTCTATTTTTGTAGTGTCTGATATTATAGTCTCAAAGCTGTGTCAGAACAATGTCTCTGGAACAAGAGTTGCCTGTCATCATTCCATCATAGTACCATACTTGTTTAGTAGGCCAATGCTGGACATGACATGAATCAAGTCTTGTTTCTGTGTTTTACACAAAACATATGGTATAATCTTAACATCATTGGATTTTTATATGTATGATTGTTGTCAACATCAGTAAATAATTGGGCTTGACATGTATATTGTGGCTGAAATTAGAGCAGAGTCTTAAATACACAGTGAGATCTTTCGAGCTCAGATGAGTGCACAAACCTTCTGTTGCTCATCGTCCGGGGGGTGGTGTAACAGAGGTATGTATGTAACTTTATTGTCCTTGGTGTAGTAATGATGTATGCACCCCCCGCAACCTGTTTTCATCGAAAACCAGCGGTCAGGAGGTCTCAGTACCTCACATTCCCACCTTGTGCCCAACCAGCACCCTCAAACTTTTCCATTGAAAATGTGCAACCGGGGTGTCTCAGGCCCTCGTGATCTGGCTGTGTGCCCAACCACCACCAATCCCCCTTTTTCAACAACCAGGACAGCCCTTCCCACCCCGTTTTCAACCCCCGGCCAGTCTACACCCCCCGCACCTGAAAACGAGTGGTTGCAAAACTCATTTTGTTCTGTTTTTCAGGAGTACATTCTTAATGGATTAATTAATTATCAATAAAATATTTATTAAATACATAAGTCCATATTTGTAACAGAAAGTGACAAGCAAGAGATCGCCTCAATGCCTGAGGCAATTTTGCTAGTCACTTTCTGCTTATTCAGCAACTAGTCACTTAACAGCCCCACCATGATGACTTCGGTATTCGCGATACGGTGAGGCATTCATTTGTTTAATGCTGAGTTATGTTCACACAGGCCCTCATCCAGTCCGGCACCCCGTTTCCAACCGGGACAATGACTTTGGGCGAGGGGAGTGGCTGCACACGGAAACGGTGAGTTGCCCCCCATTGAAATTTTTTTGTTCACCTTCACCCGGAGACCGTTGAGTTGGGTTCAGACATGCCCTAACCGAAGCTGGCACCCCGTTTTCGGCCAACACGATGAGTCTGGGCGAGGGGAACGACCTCGCAGGTAGTCGGTGAGTATCCACCCCTACTTGCCATTTTTTGTGTCCACCTCACTTGGAGACGACTAACTTCGCCCCACCCAGGCTCAAACTCATCCCGGTACCCCGTTCCCGACCGGAATGACAAGCTTAGCCAAGCGGAATGGCAGCAAGCGTCATTGGTGAGTTTCCACCCCCGTTATTTTTTTTGTACAACATCACTTGGATACCACTAACTTATCCCCACATAGGCTTAAACTCATCCCGGCACCCCGTTCCCAACCGGAATGACAAGCTTGGCCAAGCAAAACGGCTGCAAATGGAAGTGGTGAGTTTTCACCCCTCCTGGGATTTTTTTGTACGCCGTTACTCAGAGACTAATAACATAGCCCCACACAGACTCTGACCCATCCCAGCACCCCGTTCCAGACTGAAAGGACAAGTGTGGCCAAGCGGAATGGCCGCAATCATCATTGGTGAGTTTCCACCCCACCCTGTTATTTCTTTGCACACCGTCACTCGGATACCACTAACTTAGCCCACACAGGCTCAAAGTCATCCCGGCACCCCGTTCGAGATCCAAGTGCATGGGGGTTGGGGGTTAAACACAGAGGGGCAAGGAGGTGGGACTGGGCCCCCCACTTGTTTTCAATGCGAATGGAATGCCGCGGGTCTAGTCGAGTCAGCGGTGGTCTAAATGAATGTGATTCTCACTGTGGCATGAAGTGTGATATGAATGTAAAGTAAAAAAAAAAACAGGGATCTTGTAAATACTTGAAGTAAATTTTTTTTTGCAAGACATTACAATGGGTAGTCACAAATTAACCAATGTCCACCGAAGAATTCACCCCCCAACCAGTTAAGCTCACCCCCCGGGCGTTCGAAAGTCAAATGATATCGACACCCATCACAGGTCACCAATACATCCGACCATTGACGAGAAAAAGACCAAGTTCGAATACGGCCACAGCTGGGGCATTGGGGGGGGACTTCTTGACCCCATGGACGGATTTTGGGGTGGCACCAGGTGTAACGAGTGCCCTTGAGAATATCATAAGAGTATTGGATGTACACCACATCCGTGTGTCGACCAATCGCGAAAACCGTGGGGATTGTGTCCCGAATCGCCAGATCGAATGGAAATCCTTCAATGAGGCTTCGTTGAGCTGTGGTGAGGACCAAATTAGTCGTGAGAATCGGTTGAAATTTGAAACTTTGGAAGAAGCCTGTAGTTCATTTGAGAAAAACATTGCAAAAAAGACTTACTGGTTGACCACCCGAGCCAAGTCCTGGTAACTTTGAGGTATCTTGACCAGAGCACCACATGACATGACCCAAACGGTCACATCCTTATCACGAAGAAAGTTTGTGACCCTTTGGGGGATCAGGAGATCAAAAAACTGATGTTTAACGCAGGCAAATAGAATAAGGAAGCTACAATCTGAAACAAACTCACTTCCATCACAGAGAGGCACATAAATTCGGACCGATGAATAAATCACCTGTTTCATCATGGGAATGCATGGTTATAAAAATGACGACCCGAGACGAACAGTGTCTAATCAACATAAATAAAACAAAGAGCCACATATGCAGTATGAATAAACCTACTGATATTGGCTGTAAATTTCCGCAACGCGCTTTGCATGTGGTTCCACGCTTGAATCATCGGTGAGGTCAAGTTCGACCTCGGCAATCCGGAGATTTGACTCGGCAAGAAAACCTGACTTGTTTAGTGGGCCAGTGCTTCGCATGGCATGAACGAGTTCTTCTTTTCCTCTCCTCACTTTCATCATAGCAACCTCTCATCATAGCAATATAAAAAGTAAAAAAAATAAAACTGCATAGCATGTCTCAACCTCCTCTCCCACTGTCATGTCTTCTTTGCTTCATCATGATGCAATATTCTCTGCCAAAAAAGAGAGCAACACAATACATCAACTGTCAAATACAACTGTCTTTAAACAGTATGATAACAATTGACTTACATTTGCTAAACCCTACTTCTCCATAACTTTGCTGCACAACAGATGATAACATGAAGACAGCTGTGCTTGAGTGGACCAATGTTGCATATGGCATGAACAAAGTCTTGTTTCTGTCATTGGATTTTTATTTGTATGATTATTACAAACATCAATAAGTGATTTTGCTTGAAATATATAATTAGTATATAATATATACAGCAATATCACATTGAATTATATGTTTTAAGTAAAAATATCATTATATCATCTGAGTTACACTAATTTCTGCTTATATGGCTGATATTTCTATATATAGTAATGGTAGTCACACGTGGCTATGACTCCTGTGATCACCTCGAAATTTAGGATATATGGTATAAAATTACCTTATATGGTTAGACTGGTCACATGTGACTATCACCATTGCGATCAGCAAAAAAATTGCTATACAATATCAGAAATTGCCTTATATGGTTAGAGTGGTCACATGTGACTGTCACATCTGACCCGAAATGATAATGTTAGGCAGCAGTTCAATTTTCAGCTGAATCTGATAAGAATTAAGGCCAGGATATATATTGTGAATATAATTGCATTTGTGTAATGAATATGATGAGCCATATGTGATTTAGCATATATTATGCCAAATTACCATATATGGTTAGACTGGTCACATGTGACTGTTACCATTGCAATCAGCAAAAAATTTGGTATATAATATCAAAAAGTACCCTATATGGTTAGACTGGTCACATGTGACTGTCACACCTTGCCCGAAATGTTTATATTAGTCAGCAGTTCAATTTTCAGCTAATTCTGATAAGAACTGAAGGCAGTATGAATATTTTGAATATAATTGGAAGGTAATTTGTCTTGTGTGAGACATCCCATATTTGGATGCTTATGTAAGCCACTCCAAACATGGCCCCGATTTTATGTTACATTCCAGCATAAGAAGTAGAATCATATCTCTTGCCCAAAAAAAATTTCTCTATAGGCGATGCAAAAACATTAATGAATTAATGAATTAATTAATTAATTACGAACCTTCACTGAACCAGGTCTGATAAAGAACGAGTCTTTTAATAAATTAAAAGAACTCGTAACATGTATGATGCAAGGACATTAGCGAGTGTCCCAGCATGAGATGTCCCGGACAGCACAAAGTGCAAGATCAAAAGGGTCTCATGGGACACTTGAGAGTGGGTGTGCATTTGAAACCCGCTGGCAATGTGGACAGGAGATTCGATAGCAGGCACATGAGCTGCAGGATTGAGAGAGTTGCTGATGTACGCAGGACCGTTTAATGTGTAGAGCGCCTAAGTCGATAACACATCATAACTATGGTCGTAGAATATTGGTATTGTACTCACATAGTAGGGTTCGCGGTGAGTGCCTTTAAAATTCGATTCGTGGCACGCCGGGCAGATGAAGATTGAAGACATGGCAGCTGAGTTGCTGTGGATGGAGACACATGCTTGGCAGACTGACCGTGGACAGTATTCACAGACCATGAGCAATCCGCCATTCAGGCAAATGTAGCAAAACTGTGAAGGTGAGTTATAAGTAAAAAGAAAATTCAAAGGTAATCAATCACGGACATCATTCTTGCCATCAGAGGGTGGGGGCGGCAATGGGGCCGCAGAATCGGAGGACACAATGAGACGAACTGCTGGGATTGACGCCGGCACAGTTTTGTCAGTTTTGCGGGGAGCGACACTGCCAGTAGACTTTTGCGTGGTTTGTTTAGTGCGCGGCATCCTCTGGTTGAAGGTTTGTGTAATGCACATATCAAATTTTATAGATCTTTGTCAACTAAATCCAAACTCAATTAAATCCAAACTCTAACATTATTTATGTAAAGCCATAATGGCCAGTTATAGAAATAAAGGGTCTGATATTTGACGAATTTGGGGTTTCTGCAATGTCAGAAAAGAATTTGAACCATGGGAAAATCTTACTAATCGTAGTTTGATGCGTCAACACGTCTTTCTTGCATTCTTTCCTTGCTCTTCACTGACTCCGGTGACTACCATCCACATCCAAATGGATCACTAAGGTGAGTGTTTGTATATCTGCGATATTGTATAAGTATTATACGTAGTAAAGTGCTGCGAACGATCCAAAAAGATTACTAATGTTTATTTTTTGAGAAGTCGCATCCAAAAGTGTCCAAGTGGACTTGTTCTGCCACAACCACCATCGACGTGCAAATGGACCATACAGGTGAGTGATTTTTTATTTCTATATTGACTAGTACTGTTATATATATGATATAGTACTTCGTAGTGTTTAGGGGGTGGTCATCGGGACCATGGAAGGTGCGATCGTACAGTCGGTGTACGATCCTCTTCCACCCTCCTAAATGATGTGGCAGGATGGCCATCTGGGCCATGGAGGGCATGGACGTGCAGTCTGTGCACGGCCCTCCTCAGTCTTCCCATGACGCTTGAGTATAGCATGGAGGGGGCCATCGGGGCCACGGAGGGTATGATCGCACAATCTGTGCGTGATTCACCTCCACCCTCTCATTCCATGCCGCTGCCGGCTGTCTATCTGGTCCCTTCGATGACTCGAGACCGGGACTTTGTCGGATTCCCGCTGAGATGCATTGGCAGCGAGTAGGCTACTCAGCTACTTGTTGTAATAAAAAACCTCTCTGGACCCATCCATAGCCCGAGCCTGGGCTGTTGGCAGACCTCCGTTGAGACTGTAGTAAATCCTGACTTGGGGGGACGGCCATCTCATGAGAGTTGTGGCCATGCACTCTGTGCATGATCCTCCTCCATCCTACTCTGCAAGTTCGATGTTTTATCCCCAAGTGGGCTACCTCAATGACTATGCAAATTTAATACAATAAATAAAAACTATTAATGAAACAAAACTATTAACGATCATTAAAGACCTGCGATACACGATCACGTGATTTTGTTCCAAAAACTTTTTGACGTGTTTGACGTGCTTGACGTGTTTGACGTGTTTGACATGTTTGAATGTGCTGGCGGGATGCAGACACGATCCATGGTATATCTTAACACATTTCCCTCCTGTATATTTACTAAACTTGAACCATCAGACACGTACCATTACAGCCGATAACACGTTCAACTTCGACTATTCACTGGAAAAGGCAATTCAAAATGAGAATGGAACTCACGATGATACCGAGGGATACCCATTCCAGCCTTTGATTCAACTTCAAAAAAACAATCCTCTTGATCATGAGTCTGATGTAGAACTCAGCTCTAGTGAAAATAACTCCCCCATACCATCCACATCTACCCATATCCCTCATAAACGAACCACTAAGTCAGTAGTCAAGCATCAGAAACTAGGTGGCAAGAAAAGAAGACAAATAAAACGACAACAAGATCATAAAAATTGCTTGTTCGGAGATTACGCCATCTGTCCTTCCACAATTAAAAAACACATCAAAAGTGCCCAGAACATCTGTGGCCAGCTCAATTTCAACGACACTCCAGTCACCAAAGTCGGGTACACCGCTGTCAACTTGGAGGGATACGGGAGGACCTTTACGTTAGAAGAAATGGTTGGTCCAGACTCTGAGTTCCAGTTTGAGCTACACACCTGGGACAGAAGGTAAATTACATTCCCAATACTTGACTCAATTATTTTGGGACTCCCTTGCCATCAAAATTCAACAAGGTGTCCTCATAGCAGTCATGGTCAGCCAACCAGATGGTGAGCTTGGTCAGACAACACACTGGGATGCTGCCAAAGCCATGGCATCGGCTGCAAAGGAGGCTGCCTTCTCGGCTACGGATGAAAACCATAGACGTGGTGACTTCGGAGTCCTAACCCACGGAGCATCCTATGGGGGAGGTCAGCCGGTGAGCACCACGCTTCTTATCTTGCTGATTAGTTCACTGACTTGCTACAAAGTTCCCTGGAAACCTTTGCAATAGTGCAAAGGATTCCAAAGCTCTTGAATTCCTCAGACAGCACGGTGCCATACAACGAATCGCCGGTTTTTCATCGGCGTCATTTGCGACTTGGATGCCCAAACTGTATGCTTACTATCAGCAAAAGATGGGAGAACTATACGAGAAGTATCCACAGCTGGAACGTACCTTCAGCAACAGCATCTGGTCGACGAGCACCTTCAATTTTGGACCTCAGACTGTATGTTTCGATCACATCGACTTCAAGAACCTCGCATTCGGAATATGTTCCATTACGGCACTAGGAAACTTCAACCCCAAACTTGGAGGCCATCTCATTCTGTGGGACTTGAAGAAGGTCATCAAATTCCCTGCCAGAACAACAGCCCTCATTCCTTATGCCATTCTCCGCCACTCCAACACCTCAATCCAAGTAGCAGAAACACATTCACGCAGTATACGGCGGGGGGTTTGTTTAGATGGGTGGATTATGGCTTTCAGAGTGTTTGTGAACTGCTTTTTGCTAACAAGGAGAGGAAGGCAGACTTAGAAGACGAGGGACCAGCTAGATGGAAGTTAGGACTCAGTCTGTTTAGCACGATAGAAGAACTTCTGGGAAAGTAGACTTAGAACCAAGAGCACTTTCTGAAACAAGTAATTGGCATACAAGTGGAAAATAATCTCAAAAGCAAATGATATATTTTGGTGGTTAAACTCACCATGGATTCGAAATTAATGATGCCAAAAAAAATTTCACCAGTAACGGAGGGGCTGTGAACGTCTACTCATTGGCTAAGACTATGACCAACAAGTAATTGGCACATAGGTGGAAAACAATGATCAATAGCAAATGGTATATTTTCATGGTTAAAACACCACAGATTTGAAAGTAACATGCCAGAAATGTTTTTTCACCAGTAACTGAGGGCCCGTGAAAGTCGTCTACTCATTGGCTAAGACTATGACCCACTGGATGTTTAGAGAAAGTTGCTTGCTCGAAACATCCTTGGGGATCCAACTGTTCACCGTGTAGCCAACCAGACATATCGTTCCCACCAAGTCACCTTCCCACATCTTCACGTCCGATGCGAGGTGATGAAGCCGGGCTAAATTTAACTTCCCACCCACGCCATTGTATATGGGAACTGGCGAATGGATAAGACAATACCAAAACCTGACTGACTGATGTATACTCACCATGGTCTTCGAAATTCAGTGCACCTTTGACTGCTGTACTGCCCGACGACATGGCCTTGACAGGAGACAGAGTGGTGAGGGACTTCTACCTAGCCAGTAGTTTGGCAAAGCTACTTCCTGACGATCCACCTGAGAAATATACCATATTAGCACAATTTGTGATGTATATAAATATGAACAACACTTACCGTCATCCTTATCCTTCTGTTTAGCACGAGTGCTGATCACAACAGAACCCTCAAATATTTGGGCCCTTAATTCAGGAACCTTGAATACCATGCAGAAAAATGCGCAGAACCTCTCCCACTCCTGCGTGCACATCAGCCCACTAATCTGCCAGAAAATCCCAACAGGCTCTGTAGACAAATTGGAACCAGTCACAGCCAGCACAGAAGTAAAGACGATATAGGGATTGAAGCTGTAGGAGACAGCCTGGGTAGCGTACTCCACAGATCACACACTTTCTGACACGGGGTTGGTCTTGACTAAGGTTGGCAATACTCTGGATGGATTCATGATGACTCCAGATCTCGTAAATGTGATGGCCTCCACAAGACGCCTAAGTACAAATCTAGTTTGAATCATGACTTGAAATACAGATCATCAAGAGACATACTTCATGTTTGTGGACGGAAGTATGTCTGGGACATTGCTAAGTGAAAATGGTTCGATGGGATCGATGCCAGCATTCAAAGTTACCAGAGTCCCTTTGCTAAATTAGCAACAATCAACAATAAAAAATTGTTATCCTAAAAAAAAGCCAGTTGCTCACCGAAGAGGGGGAAAGTTCTTGTAGGTGTCAACCAACATCGGGTCCATCAGTTCTGCCAAGAGAACCTCACATTCGACCAAACCACCATGAGACTTGACAAAGCTTTTCCTACGAGAGTAATACGTAGCTCATTTATGGTAACCAAGCAAGCAAGCAAGTACTTATGATTCTGGAAAATCCTCCATATATACCAGGTCTTCCTTTGCTTTCTTGAATGAGGATGAACTAGTAGGAATAGTACCAGCTGATTTACAATCAGAAGGATCACCTACCGAAAGACGTCCTCTTCAGGTGAATCAACCCTTGTATGGGAGATCTGTTGGGAAGATACCTTTTGAGGGGACGTCTTTTGAGGGGACGTCTTTTGAGGGGACGTCTTTTGAGGACTCTTTTTTTGAGGAGACCTTTAAGTCAAATGGATGTATGAGAATATCCGAAGTAGGTGAAAAACTAAATACTAGTACTTACTTGGATTGAGACATCAAAGGACTGTTAAAGTATATATAACAATATTAGACAACCAATGGATCGAAGCAAAGTTAGTACGGTGTGGTGACTTCTTGTTCAGAGTGATCGGAGGATGATTCAACTCGGGCTTTCTTTGCAGAGCGAGAAGCATTGCCAGTCGTTGCAATGCTTCTGTTGATCAGATAGACCATAAGATATGCTAAATAACCATAATGGTTGACACACCGTTTTCCTGGTTTTCCTTTCTTGGGCTTTGGCGAGGGTGTATTCTCATCTCTAGTAAAATAACCAACCAAGTGAAACGCGGCACAAAGCCATACTTACTCAGTGGCCTCTTTACTTTCACCATCGCTGCTGGAGGAGATTGGTCAGAAACAGTTACTGTTCAAGTAACCAGCACCTACATCTCCTCAATATCACTGTAAACATAAACTGGCTTGCCTTTGTAACCACGCTTGCTGCTTTGCCTGCTAATCCAAGACGGTGGTAAGTAAAGTATTGCAGCAGAAGATGAAAAAATGTTACTGTGCAGCTGGAGAGGACCCAGTGCTGGAAAGCTTTTTCGGAGGCATGTGGATGAGAGATGAGAACGATGAGTGTGACGAAGAACCCTGTCCAAGGACTCTAAGACTAAATAAATAATAGCTGAATGAAATGGGCACGAAATGTTCTTCTGATATATTCTAGAGAAAGTTCCATGCCCCGTCTCTCTCACCACAGCTCTGAGCCCTGTCCAACAAAACAGGACTGCAATACGAAATTGTAGCTCAATGAAATAGGCACAAAAATCTGATATATTCTAGAGAAAATTCCCTCCCCTTTCTCCCTTGCAACCGAACAGCCCGAACTGTTCAACAGCTCAGCCTACCTAAATATAGTTAGAATTCAAGGTATTTCCATCAGAAATAGGTGAGCATAGCCGGTGGACGTGCATATCGTACAGAACTAGGCCTCTACATTTCCACACTGAAAAATATGAAGGAACACAGAAATTAATTTGTACTTATAAAGATACATCCTTGTTCAACAGCTTTCTGATATATTTTAAAAAAGAAATTTTCATCTGTTCCTCTCGTGTGGTGCCTCTCCATAGCTGGCTGATGCCTTTCTTTATAAGTACAAATTATTTCTTGTTCAACAGGCAGTACCTCATTGATAAAAAAAAAACACTGCTGATGCTGGCTAGGAAAGATCATCGGGTACAAACGGGTGTTGCGCCTCATAACAGGATCCAATGCATCAGATTCAAGATAAAGTGTCCAATATGATACAGACTGATTTTTATTTATGCAAAGAGTCATTGACAAGTTTACCAGTTACATGCATTTCAACGTGTCTTTTCAGAGAGCACCCCCAAAAAACACCCTTCTTTACATGACGCCACAGAAGTTCAGCATATCTAAATATAGTTTATAATTCCAGGAATTCCCATTACAGATAGGCAGCCTGAGGCACATGATTTAGTTTACGGTGTTGAAGTAGTCTTCGGTGTTCCAGCTGAATTCAACCATCATGAATCAATTTTACAACTACAAAGCAGCTGGTGAGAGAGAGCCGTTGTTGTCAGCTATATTCATTAAGTCTTATAAAATTTTCAATGACAGTTGAATCCGTGGAGTCTTTCTCAACCTCAGCATATGAAGGCAAGCACCATCAGAGGTATTTGAGCGCATTTAATAAGGCATGTGTTCTGTCCCATACCACTTATGATATTTTGAACGATGTACTAGGAGAATGGCTTACACTTGCAAGCCAAGATCCAGTATAATCAAGCCATGGGACATTATGAACTCGTACAGGAGTTAGATGGAAAAGAGATGGAGGAAATCATACTTCGTCTTACTGGAATCATCGCCGAGTGTGACTTACCCCCACTCAGCCGACTTCCAAGGTGAATGCTAGCCAGAAATATCAATATCCCTAAGACCTGACTTTCAAGTGGTTGATAGTTCCGAAGCCAGGATCAAATTTCTGCGACAACATGTCACTTTGACAGGGCTTAATTCACCTCGATTCGACTTGGCTCTGGACAATATCCAGACCATCCACTCCATGTTTGCCAAGGGTCTCAGTCCCTTCAAACTCCAGCCTTGGACGCCTGGTACATTTTCTGGATATACAACGGTTGAAGCGCACAAAAGATACTTTACAAGTGCAAAACTTGCTATTCACTCTGACATTGTTCCCTTTGGTCCTCTTATTGATCCCCATGGTGTTTTGGCATCTGTGGATCAAAGTCGATACTTTCACACCACTGCCGATGACGTCGGATATTTTTCCAGGTTTGTGAATGCCGAAAAAAAATACAAGTGAGTAGCCAACATTCTCTGCAATGCCTAATTCACCAGAAACATGTAGGTACGAACATACTACACCGACCAGCTTTGTTCCTGGTGTGGTAGTGGATCTTCGACTCTCATTTCGCGCATTTTCAACCAAGGAAAATAAGTCTTTCAGGCTTGGTTTGGTACTTGAGTCGATGGCTCTCATTGAGAACAAATTTGCAGAGGTGTGTGCACTACTCTTGTCATAGTATCTTGTTATAACTTGTTTTATCAAGGAGGCTTCAGAGGCACTCTTGAAAACACAGCATCTTCCAGTCAAAGTATCTTCGAAAATTCGGAAAAGAGGTGTAGCATTTACTGATGATGAGGATGAGGCTGATGAGGCCTCCAATGTGGACTAAAATTTGCAGCTCATCGTTATTTTGTTTTTCGTATACACTTAGTTCAAGTTTGTCTCAATGAAATCCAGGTTATACAAATTTTTTTTCTCATTCACCTGAGCAGTGTGTAATTTTTTATGACCTCATAAATTATTTAGTTATGGAAATATTTGAGGACATACTCCACAAAATCTAGTTTATTCAAGATTTTTGTCAAGGAGAAATGATTTGGAGTCGGGGGGGTGTGAGAAGGAGGGGGTCAGTATGACTCAATGTGATACATCGTAGCACTTCTGGGGCAATACTCACATTCAAATGGGTCCCCCAACTGCAGATCACTCCGTTTTTCGTTCTGTGCTCCAGGGGTAGGGTGTATCTTGGATGATAAAAAGGTGGAGGGGGCTGTGTTGGCGGCGAGGCACTCATTTTCTGGGACTTAAAAAAATGGAGATGAACTATGGATAAGTCTCAAGGGAGGTCCAACAAAGTCTCGGTTATGAGTTCTTTTAATTTATTAAAAGACTTGTTCTTTATCAGACCTGGTTCAGTGAGGGTTCGTAATTAATTAATTAATTAATTGATTGATTAATTAATAAAGTTGATCGCCTATAGACAGAATTTTTTTGGGCAAGAGATATGATACTACTTCTGATACTGGAAAATAAGATGCAGTTGGGGCCATGTGTGGACAAGCTTACATAAGCATCCAAATATGGGTTGTCTCAGAAAATACAAACTACCTTCTAATTATATTCAAAATATTCATACTGACTTCATTTCTTCTCAGACTCAGCTGAAATTTGAACTGCTGACTAAGATAACCATTTCGGGCAAGGTGTGACAGTCACATGTGACCGATCTAACCATATCAGGTAATTTTTGATATTATATACCAAATTGTTTGCTGATCACAATGGTGACAGTCACATGTGACCAGTCTAACCATATAAGGCAATTTTACATAAAGTTTGCTAAATTTTATATTGATCACCATAACATTCATTGCATGTAGCAAATCTAATTATATAACACACTAATACACATTTCATCATGTGTTTTGGTCTTCGTGGTCCTATTTGAGCTTTAGTAAACAAATACAAATAGATGTAAACAAAAACAAATAATATGCTCTCTTATAAATAGTATCACTAGACATTTATAAGTGATGTTACAACTTGGCCACATAACAAACAAATACAAATAAACAAACCCAATATGGTTAGATTACTTTGTATTTCAATTTTGGTTTTGGTCAAGTTTCTTATGTAATCATGATTATGTAATCATTAGTCAGATCACCATTTGAACCCAGACTTTGAACCTTATTGTGCTTTTGCTTCTTGAACCTGAACCACTACCTTCCCCATTTAGTGCGTTAAGTCCGCGTTTTTTGACCTTTTTGGCTTGTTTAAGCTCAGTTTTTCATATTCAGACTCCGAAAAAATGTTTTCTGGATCAGGTGATGTGCCTGGACCATTCAGGGTCCAATGCTGACATAAGATTTCCTTTTTTAGACATAAAAGTGCAAAATTCTTCGGATTTTTGTGCTTTTTATTTCCTATGGCTCTGTTTTCTTTCCTGGACCATTGGTAATGTCTTCAATTTGTATATCTTGTTGTTTGTTAACATAATATATCATTTTACAGCCCATCTCCCTTGCAATTTTCAAAGTATGTACAAATTTCATGTTTTTTCACCTTTTTGGCTTGTTTAAGCTCAGTTTTCTGTATTCAGACTCCGAAAAACAGCGATCTGGATCAGGTTATGTGCCTAGACCATTCAGGGTCCAATGCTGACATAATGTTTCCTTTTATAGACATAAAAGTTGAAAATTCTTCGGATTTTCATGCTTTTTCTTTTCTCTGGCTCTGTTTTGTCTCATGGACCACCGGTAATGTCTTTTATTAGTGTAAATTATTATTGGTTGACATAATCTATCATTTGACAGCAAACCCCCCTGTCAACATTCAAAGTATGTGGAAATTTCACATTTTTTCACCTTTTTTGATTGTATAAGCTCATTTCTCAACCTACAGGTTTACAGTGGTTCATTTCTGGCTCAGGTATGAATGTCTTACCATTTAAGATCACATGCTGACATAATATTTCCATATATAGCCTTAAAATGTGAAATTTTGTGGATTTTTTCGATTTTTACTGCTCTTTGTGCTGGAATTTGTATTGGTATGTTGTTTATTGATCATCTCCAGATATATTTGACATATCCATATTATTATGTAGCTTTTATTTTCAAAAAAACTATAAACCTGTTCACAAAAATGTTAAAAATGTCATCCATGTCACAATGTCTTATGATTTTTATCATTGCAATGTCTTGGGCACAATGTGCTGTCATTGGGATTGGCCTTGTGCCTCCTGCAAATGTCATGCAAAATGTCCCTATCACACCAACTGTCTCTGTCATACACAATGTCATTCTATGCCCAGTTACTTTGAATTTTTATAAAGACAATTTGCAAAAGTATGAAAATCCCCCTTATTTACCAAATTTAATCCCAATTCATCATATTGGTCTCCAGTCCACTTCTTCCTCCACATCACCAAACCCTGAAAAATTCACAAATATCCACAACAGCACTGAATTTGTTCTTTCTAGTTGTAAATCAGCTCATCCAATTTTTCTATTTGAACTATATGCCAGAATCTTCTTGAACATGTTTGATTTGTTTTCTGTGTATCATTGTACAACCAGCATTGCTAATAAGTGCATGTATATTAAGTTGAAACTTCAACAGAATGTGTTCAGAAAACATGACTTCAGAGCTTATTTAAAATATGTAAACAAACTACCTATATTAGCAAATGGAGCCATACTGCTGTTTGTCCTAGTTCTGCATCATTTTCTAGCTTTTCAAATGGCTGGTCACTATATTTGCAATAAAACTTCGAAATTATATGACATTTTCAAGTCTGAAAATATATCCTGTAATTCTAACCTTGATATTGAATGCATTGGTGGAGGCAAAGCAAATATATTCTCATTCCATGAACTAATGCCTACTTCAACCAATGACAATGCTAGTATGGATGCAGCTAAATATAAATTCCACTCTTACATGCCAAAAAGTGAAGCACTCTCATTGGAATCATCATCTGAAAAATCACTTGTAATTGTAAATCACCCATTTGAATTGTTGATTCCAAAGTTGACCATTGCCAACTTGAAAGTAATTGCAGCTCATCATAGCATTCTTGTCCACTCAAAAATGAATCAGGCATCAATTCAAACTGCAATACAGAATCATGTGTGCACCAACTGTCCTGAATTTGTATCAATCTTTGAATTTATTAATGAAGAAGTAATTGCAATGCACAAGAAAACCTCAAATACCAGTGCAGTCAATAAATTTAAAGCACAACATCCTGACAAATATGCACAACGAAATCTAGCAGCCGTGCAGAAATTTCACAATGAACACCCTGATAAGCATGCCAAACAACATCTAGCAGCTGTGCAGAAATATCAGAGTGAAAATCCAGAGAAACATGACAAACAACATCTAGCAGCTGTGCAGAAATTTCAGAGTGAAAATCCTGACAAACATGCAAAGCAAAATCTGGCAGCTGTACAAAAATTTCAGAGTGAAAATCCTGACAAACATGCAAAGCAAAATCTGGCAGCTGTACAAAAATTTCAGAGTGAAAATCCTGACAAGCATGCAAAACAAAATCTGGCAGCTGTGCAGAAATTTCATGTGGAACATCCTGAGATGCATGCAACACAAAACCTTGCAGCTGTTACAAAATTCAAAGTTGATCATCATGAGAAGCATCTGCAACACATGTTAGATGCAGTTAGAAGACATACTATGAACCACCCTGAGCAGCATGCACAAACAAATCAGATTGCTGTTCAAACATACAGAGATAATATTCAATTCCCTCCAGAACCACCTTCAGCAAAATTGCAACACTCTATAATTTCAGGATTTTGTAGTGATGCCTCTCCCAACAAATTTATCGAATCTGGTTGTGCTGTCTGTGGAATATTGACACCAATTCTGGAATTGCAAAGCTACACAGACTTGAATTTAAGTTGTTTGAAACAAGCTGGTATAACTCAAAAAGAGCGCTTCTCAATAAATGATCCAATTGAATTTTCAGAGAGCCCTATAATAATTGAAGATCTCCATGGTATTTGCAAGAAGTGTTGCAAATCTTTGGTCAGAGGAAAATGCCCAGCTATGTCTCTGGCAAATGGTTTATGGCTTGGACAAATTCCTAATGAATTAATTAATTTGTCTTATGCAGAACAACTGTTAATTGCTAGAGTGAGACACAATAGATGCATTGTTAGGGTTTCTTCAGGAATGCACAAGATGAGAGCAAATGCCATTACATTTGCCAATCCAACTCCAAAGATTTTTGACATTTTACCCCCACCTGTTGATGAGTTGGATGAAGTACTTGCATTCATTTTATACTGGACCATGCAAACCTACCAAGTCTGATTTTGAGAGAACACCATTGCTTGTTAGAAGAAACAAAGTTGCAACTGCTTTGAATTGGTTGAAACTGAATCACTGTGACTATTTTGACTTGGAGATTTCAGAAGAAAACTTGAAACAGTATCCTGAGAATGACATACCAGTTGTGGTAGAGTACAGACAATCATTTGTTAACAAAAACCCAGAAGCTACTGCTGTTAATGACATGGAAGAGGAAGAAGGAACTGAGACTGGCATGTGTCCATTTGTAGTTCATGGTCTGACTGGTGAAGAGTACTCTACCAAAAGTATCAAAGCCATCAAAGCTATTGCATTAAAACATCTGATGGATAATAACAAGATTTTGGCAATTGGACATGAGAGTGATCCACAATCCATCTATAACAATCCTCAGTTGTTTCCTCAAATGATGCCATGGTTGTTTCCCTATGGACTTGGTGGAATTGGTAACTCACTGATTCAAGGCAAGATTTCTGAAATCAAACACAAGAGACACTTGTTAATGTACTATGACAAGAGGTTTCAAAAAGATCTACACTTTCCTTTAATTGCATTCAACCATGAGCAAATCAAAGAGTCTACAATAGCTGGCTATTTATTAGCTGAAAAGGCAAAATTTGAACACATTTCACAAAGATTGATGGATGTTGATCTTGGAGTGTTGAATAACATTGCTAGGAAAATGGAAGATGGTGAACATGTTATTCCAGAAACAGATGAAGAGAAACTTTGTTTCCAATTAATTAAAGATATTGATCATGTAGGAAGTCATGTAAAAGGATCACTGACAAGCAAGAAATATATGAGAAATGAAGTCTGGTCTCTGATGTCCTTTGTCGGTGCACCTTCCTGGTTCATTACATTTTCACCTGCAGATAACATGCACCCACTCTCCTTATATTATGCTGATACAAAAGAAACATTCACACCTGAGCTTAGAGGATATGATGAGCGCTATAGACTTATTGCAGAAAATCCAGTGGCTGGTGCTAGATTCTTTCACTTTATGGTAGAACTATTTATCAAACATGTCCTTGGAGTTGGATCAAACCATTCTGGCTTTTATGGCAACACCAAGGCATACTATGGCACAGTGGAGCAACAAGGATGTCTCACCCTTCACATGCACATGCTACTATGGCTCAAACGATGTTTGTCACCTCAGGAAATCAGAGATAGAATCATGGATCCAAAATCAGATTTTCAACAAGCTTTTGTTCAGTATTTGGAAAGTGTGCACATTGGTGAATTCATGACTGGGACTATGGATGAAGTCAAAGCCAAGAAATCTGAACAAGAAGACTATAAAGATCCCACTCAGACTCTACCTGAAGCACCCCCACCTATGTGTACAATTAGGCATGATGTGAACAGTAACAACAATTGTCATGATTGCAAACAAGATAATTTATGGTGGAAGAGATTTGAAAACACTGTTGATCATTTGATCTTATGCTCCAATGTTCATAATTGTGGTAGAAATAGTTCAAACAATGAGAAAGTCCAGAGAAAAGATAGACCAAGTTGCATGAACAAACATGGTAAATGCAAAGCTAGATTTCCAAGACCTTTGTTTGAATCAACACAAGTAGACCCAAAAACAGGTGCATTGAATATGAAGAAGGGTGAAGCTTGGATCAATACATTGACACCACTTGTGACATTTCTACTGCGTTGCAATTCTGATGTTACAAGTCTTCTTTCTGGTACCGCAATCAAAGCAATTGTAGCATATATTTCTGACTATATTACAAAGCCTGGATTGAAAACCTATAGCATATTTGATACCATTAGAAGTGTGTTTGATAGGAACTCAGAAATGCTTGGAGGATCCATGAAAAGAAAAGACAAAGCTAGAAAACTCATCACCCAGATCATAAATGCTTTGACTGCAAAACTTGAAATTGGTGGACCAATGGCTTCAATGTATCTGCTTGGGAACCCTGACCATTATACCAGTCACAAATTCATTCCTGTTTATTGGAGAAACTATGTGAAAGAAGTCCAGAAAGCTTGGAATTCAGATGAAAATGATGACATGCAAGTTGACTCTGAAAAAGTTGTACTGCACAATCAAAAGGGAAAATTCATAGGATTATCTGCTGTACATGACTACATTTACAGACCAGCTCATTATGAAGACATGAATTTATATGAATGGGTGCAAGGTGCAGAAAGAGTCAAGAGAAACATTCAAAAACCTCATGATGAAATAAACAGTGATGATGAGTTAGATGTCTTGGAATCTGAGCCACAAACTGCAACTCACAAAAAAACTTCGAGATCTAATGTATCTACCAGTAATGACTTGAGCATAGAATTTGATGATCTGAACATCAAAGATGATGACACTTTCATAGAATGTGAGTCAGAGGACAATGAGTCTGATACCACTAAGTCTGTGCAAGAAGACACCAAGCATTTCCTAGAATATCACCCATTATATGAGACACACTGCATAGAATTCAGTGAAAAGAAGCAGCATGTTGTTCCAAACTTTGTTGGTGGTTCACTGCCCAGACGTGATAGAGGAGACAGAGAATACTATTGCATCACAATGCTCACTCTGTTCAAACCATGGAGATCTGGCAATGACCTCAAAAGTAACCTAGAATCATGGGATGAAGCATTCACTGATCATGAATTCACTGACAGGCAATTAGAAATTATGGACAACTTGTTAGGTTGTGATGAGTCACTCTACCACAAGAGAGTATGAACTTAGTAGATTTCGAAGATTGTGGCTGATTGTTTGTATCTATTTGTCCCAAAGCGGTCAAACCTGGTGGGGAGCTCACTGTGTATCCTCAGTATTCACAGTGACCTCCTACCAGGTGAGTAGTGTAGTTTTGTATCACACAATATATTAGTATTCACAGTGACCTCCTACCAGGTGAGTAGTGTAGTTTTGTATCACACAATATATTAGTATTCACAGTGACCTCCTACCAGTTTATTTCAATAGGTTATGAGCCTTGCGCTCTAGCTTAACGAATAACCGCCCCCCCTTCGCCCAAACCGTTTGTTACTACGCCGAATCGATTGGGAACAACTATCGTACGCTAAAACCTCGCCGTTCCCGAGATCGACCCCTGTTTTCGACAACTACCCATCGGACCGACTCGAATCGTTGTCAGCACTTGCTTCGGCACGTATACTTTGCCCTAGCAACAGTACAACGTCCTCGTCTTAGCGCTTCGTCGTCCGGAGTCGATTTACTTCGCCTGTGTTAGTAACTTCAGAACAGTTTATTGCTGTTTCTGAGTCTATTTGGGTTTTGGGCTACTGTGGTTGTGTGAGGTCATTGTAGGCCACTTTTTGGGCTTGGGTTAGGCTTGATTTCGTCTCAAATAGGTGTGTGGGGTGTGCATCCATCTTTTCTGACAGTTCTACCTGTTGGGAGTGGTTATTGGTCTGTTGAGAAAGGACTAGAACAAGGCCAAGTCATAGTGAAGTGCTACTTCCCTGGGCCTCCTCTGGAGTGTTACCCCAGTTGCTACTGCACCTCTCATTGTGATACAGCATGTAGGGAGATTGGGCTGGCGGGTATTCAGTTGCCTCCCCTTCAGATTTTGGTCTGAAGACTCTCCATTTTCAACTACTGCTGTCCTGAGCCGATTTCGTCTGATTGAGAACAGACTGTTAATCTCTCTGCTTTAAGGAGACTGTTTCCAGCTTCACTTCCTACCACACCCCCCACATCTAACTAGAGTCGTATATTGAGCACCATCATGTCTTCTGACACTAAACGTACATTCCCCGCTCTCTCCAGCTCCAATTGGGGTCAGTGGTCTGACAACATGGAGGCTTATTTAGCCACCAAGGAGCTTTGGGAATACGTTGATGGTTCTACGCCCCAGCCCGTGCCAGCTGATGCTGCACATCCTACTGCTGCTGAGAAGAAAGAGCTTGCTGAGTGGAAGAGGAAAGCTGCAAAAGCTAGTGGGGAGATTTGGCTTGCACTGGAGGACAACCAGAAAGTGCACGTAAAAGCCTCAAAGGGGAATCCTGTTGCTATGTGGAAGGCCTTGGAGGCAGTCCACCTCCAAAAACGGCCAGGCGCTCGTTTCAACGCCTACAAAATCCTGTTCAGCACTCGCAAAGATGACAATGAGACGCTCACTGAGCTCATGGCTCGTGCTGACAAGGCCATGTAGGACATTCAAGCCCTGCGTCCACCTGGATTCACCCTTGACGACCTCGACAAAGAACTCCTTTCCATGAGTCTCATCCTCGCTCTCCCCTCCGAATTCGATAACTTTGCCTCATCGCTACTCCTCCTCGACACTCTTGACCTCGACAAACTCAAATCTGCATTCCAAAATGAAGAAAGCCAACGTCTTGCGCGCACCCTTGGTACTTCATCCCACCTTGCTTCATTCGCTTCAAAAGTCACCTGCTATTTTTGTGGAAAAGAGGGCCATGTTGAGAGGGACTGCTCATTGAAGCAGAAAGCCTCAGCTGAGGCCAAAAAGCAGGGTGGCAACAAGCAGGGTCAGGGAAACCAACGGGCTTGGAAGCGCAGACAAAATGCAAAGGAGGCCTCCCAAGACATTCCTGAGAGCGCTCCTGTGCAAGCCAGCAA
Organism: Hygrocybe punicea; assembly: GCA_963556145.1. Classification (NCBI taxonomy): domain Eukaryota; kingdom Fungi; phylum Basidiomycota; class Agaricomycetes; order Agaricales; family Hygrophoraceae; genus Hygrocybe; species Hygrocybe punicea. The sequence continues at coordinate 5,929,013 of OY744463.1, forward strand.
TATTGCTGTTGTTGAGTTTGCAGGCAATGCAAGTTATCTTCCTCCTTCTCACCGCAGCAATTGGCTGCAATCTCGAGCATGCACTGACTGGAACCCGGATACAGGTGCCACATCACATATGACACCCCACCGACACTGGTTTCGCTCCTATTCCCCTCACATTGTCCCAATTCGCCTTGCCAATGATTCAATCATCTACTCGGCTGGGATGGGATCTGTTGAGTTTCAACCAGTCGCTAGGAGTATACCCCTGTATCCTGTTGTATTCCATGACGTCCTTCATGTACCTGATCTTGGCAGTAATCTACTCTCTCTGTTTTACCTCACACGTCAGAAAGGCTTCAAAATAGCCATTGAGGATGACAGGGTTCTGTTCCATCAGCAGAACCAACTTCGTTTTACTGCCACTGTTGACATTCACAACGTCGGGTACTTGGACGGCAAAGTCATTGTGCCCCAGTCTCAGTCTGCTCACGCAGTTAGCACTTGTCCCCTGGATCTCACTCTCTGGCATCGTCGTTGTTCCCATCTCAATTTTGCTGATGTGGAACTCATGCACAAGAACAAGCTCGTCACAGGGATGGTGATCAAGTCTCAGTCTACTCCTGATCCCATCTGTGAACCATGCATCTTTGGAAAGCAACACCGTCATGACATTCCCAAAACAGCCACTCGTCGCACTCAGATTCTTAACCTCATCCACATGGATCTGAAGGGCCCACTGCCTGTGCAAACAGCAGAGGGCTATCGCTATTGGGAACTGTTCATTGATGACAAGTGACGCTGGAAAACTGTTGCTTTCCTCAAGAAAAAGAGTGATGCATTGGCTTCATTCAAGCTGTTCAAGGCAGATGCAGAGAACCAGACTGGCAGGAGAATCCGGTCTACCAGGGATGACAAAGGAGGTGAATACATTGGCCATGAATATGTTGACTTCTGTGCCAGTGAGGGAATCAAATGCCAACACACTGAACCAAATGAACCCCATCAGAATGGAGTTGCAGAACGTGCCAATCGTGATGTAGCTGGTGGCGCTACTGCACTCCTGGTTCAGGCAAAACTCCCTCCCTCCTTCTGGAAGCTAGCTGTGGCAGCCTTTGTGCACACCAGCAATAGGACACCTACCTCTGCATTGGATGGAGAGACACCCTACTATGTCTGGAAACGTAAACGGCCTGACATTTCTTACTTTCGAGTGTTTGGTTGCTTGGCGTATGTGCTGGTTCACAAGGAAAAGAGGAAAGCACTGCAACCACACTCAAAGAAGTGTATCTTTGTTGGCTATCCAGAAGGTGTCAAAGCATGGAAATTCTGGGACCCAGTAGAAAAGCGGATTATAATCAGTAGCCATGCAGTATTTGATGAGCGGTGTTTCCCTGGGAACTCTCCCACTGCCATTAACCTTGTCTCTGAGCCACCTGTTGTGGAGGCTCCTCCCAAACATCCTGGAGTGGTGCTCCATCCAGAGGGAGATGATGACAATGGTGATGAAGCACCTGCTCCTGCTGCTGAAAATGATCCTGCACCTGGTGTTCCACTTCCTGCTGCTCCTCCAGTAGGTCCTGTTCGCAATCCAGCACCTGTTCTTCCACCTCCCAAACGCACGAATCCCCCCAGGTCCAGTCGTCCTCAAGGCTCCCTCAATGAATCTGCACTAGAGAGAAAGTACTTCACTCAGCCTGTGCCCCTACCTCAAACTCCTCCCCCATCTTCAGCTACACCCACTCCTGATCCCTTGCTTATGCCTCCTGTAAATCCAGCGCCAGCTCCAGCTCCAGCTTCAACTTCAACTCCATCAACTACATCTGTACATGACTCAAGCAGTGATGATGAACTCGATCTCCTGCCCAGAGATGAAAGTGATGATGAATTGGAATATGCTGATGCTGTCAGAGCAGGTCTGGCTTTTGTCACAGAAGGCCAACATCATGCCTACTTGACTTGGGATCAAGCAGTTGAATATGCATTCAATACCTCTGAGTGGGCATGCAAGACAGTCAATCATGATGGAGAGCCAAACTCCTATGCTGAAGCAATGTCTCGCCCAGAAGAGGAGAGGAAACTCTGGCACAAAGCTGCTCTAGATGAGATTCAGGCCTTGATTGAGAATGGCACCTTTGATCTGGTTCAGCTTCCACCTGGCCACAAAGCTATTGGCAGCCGCTGGGTGTTCAAAGTCAAAAAGAATGCTGATGGATCTATTGAGCGTCGCAAAGGGAGATTGGTGGCCCAAGGATATTCGCAACGCCCAGGCTTTGATTTCACTGAAACATTTGCTCCTACTCCAAAATGGGCTGCTTTACGCGCCATCCTGGCATTGGCTGCACTTGAGGATCTCCATTTGGAGAGTGTAGACATTTCATCTGCATTTCTCAATGGAACCCTTGAAGAAGAAGTCTACATGCGCCAGCCAGAGGGATTTGTTGAGAAGAGCAATGATTGGGTCTGGCATTTGCAGAAGTCACTCTATGGGCTCAAACAGGCTGGAAGGTGCTGGCACAAGAAGCTCAATGCTGTCTTGGAGTCAATGGGCTTCAGGAGGATTGTTTGTGAACACAGCATCTGGATTTATGGCAAGGAGGACATGCGCATTATCATTCCAGTCTTTATTGATGACATGACCATTGCCTGCAAGTCCAAAGAGAAAATCAATCAGGTCATTGCAGAACTCAAGTTGCACTTCAAGCTCCGAGAACTGGGACCCACGTCATGGCTGTTGGGTGTTGAAATCATCAGAGACAGATCCAAGCGCACCCTGTCACTTTCTCAGTGCCAGTACATTCTCACACTGCTGGAACGCTTTGGACTCTCTGATTGCAACTCACTCAGCACTCCCATGGATCCTGGCTTGAAACTCAGCAATGACATGTCTCCTACATCCTCCAAAGACATTGAGGAGATGCGTGCTGTTCCATACCTCCAAGCAGTTGGTGCATTGATGTATCTTGCCACTGCTACTCGTCCTGACATTGCCTATGCTGTTGGTGTACTTGCCCGGTTCAACAAGAATCCTGGAATGACCCACTGGAAAGCAGTGAAACATCTCTTCCGCTACCTCAAAGGCACTCTCGACCTCAAGCTTACCTATGCACCTGATCCCACATCTACTCAATTGTTCACCACGTACACCGATGCAGACCATGGTGGCAATCTTGACAATGGACGATCCACAAGTGGTTATGTGGTGAAGATGGGCACTGGTGCAATCAGCTGGTCAAGCAAGCTTCAAGGGATTGTTGCGCTGTCAACCACAGAAGCAGAGTATGTTGCATCAACCTCTGCTGGCCAGGAAATCCTTTGGTTGCGGAATCTGTTCACTGAACTGGGATACACCATCACCACCTCCTCACCACTTCTCATTGATAACCAATCTGCAATATCTGTTGCCAAGAATCCTGAGCATCATGGACGCATGAAACACTTGGATCTGCGGTTCTACTGGTTGCGTGATGAAGTGGAGAAGGGCAACATTAATGTGATGCATGTCAGGACAGATGATATGCCTGCAGACATCTTGACTAAAGCTCTTGGCCGGCCTAAGGTGATTGCTATGGTGGAAATGTTGGGATTGAGAAACTTGTAGAGTTGCCTGATCAAGAGGGAGTGTTAGGTTGTGATGAGTCACTCTACCACAAGAGAGTATGGACTTAGTAGATTTCGAAGATTGTGGCTGATTGTTTGTATCTATTTGTCCCAAAGCGGTCAAACCTGGTGGGGAGCTCACTGTGTATCCTCAGTATTCACAGTGACCTCCTACCAGGTGAGTAGTGTAGTTTTGTATCACACAATATATTAGTATTCACAGTGACCTCCTACCAGTTTATTTCAATACAACTTTAATCTGAGATATGAATGCTTAGATGCTAGAGATGACTATTCTGCTCAGCTTAGACAAGGAGCAGTTTTGGATGGTACTTGTCCTCAATTTATGACTTCAGACATGATTTCACACTTGGATGATGACAACATTCAAAATGGTGGTGACTTTGGAGATGACAATTATGAGCAGGACAAAAACAACACAGAGTATGGCACTAACAAATACTCTGAACTTGGTCAACATGGTAGACTGATCAAAGCTCAAATGGATGCCACTGAAAACATTGTCAGAAACATTGGTTGGCTTGATCCATGTCCAGATGGTTCTATTACTGTAAATTCTGCTCCACTTGAAGTTGAAATGAATCAACCTGGTAGTCAATGGAAACAACTTGTTCAAGAACAGAGACAAGAAATACTAGATGAGCGCAATCAATATATTCCTGCAAACTCAAAGTCTGTTTCACACAAAACATATGCTGATGCAAATGAAAACAATGTGATCATTGTGGACCAGTCATACTTGATGCAATCTTTCAGAGCTGCAAATGCACAGAGACAACAGGTAATTGATGCCACAGTTAGAAAATTCAGCTTGAACACTGAGCAGAAAAGAGCCTTTAGGATTATTGCAAATCACACTTCGTCTCCCAGCAGTGACCAGTTGAAAATGAATATTGCTGGAATGGCTGGCACTGGAAAATCACAAGTCAAAGCAGTTGTTGATTTCTTTGACAATGTACATGAGTCTCACAGATTTGTTATTCTTGGTCCTACTGGTACATCTGCAGCGCTACAAAATGGCTCAACTTATCACTACTTCTTGGGCATCAATCCAAACATGTCAAATAGAAATGAAGCAATGGGTATTGCTCAGCTCAAGGGTAGATTAGAAGGAGTTGACTATATATTCATTGATGAAGTTTCAATGCTGTCTTGTCATGATCTCTACAAAATCAGTGCGAGACTGGCTAAAGCTTTGAACATACATGACATCCCATTTGGTGGAATCAACATGATATTTGCTGGAGACTTTGCTCAGTTACCACCAGTTGGAGGTGCACCATTGTACAGTGGAACAGTTGGCACTCAGATCACATCAGCATTGACGACACACTCTCAGGAAACTGCAATTGGAAAAGCACTCTGGCATCAAGTAACCACAGTTGTGATTCTCAGAGAAAACATGAGACAGAGGACCCAAACAGCTGAAGATGCATTGTTCAGAACTGCCCTTGTCAACATGCGCTATGGCAAATGTACCGCACATGACATTCAATTTTTGAGATCCAGAATTGCAGGCAAGCGTCCAGACCAGCCCAATGTTGCCTCCAAATTTTTTAGAAATGTTCCTATCATATGTGGCATTCACTCACAGAAGGATCAGATTAATCTTCTTGGATGTGAAAGATTTGCTTCTGACACCAACCAGAACTTGACCAACTTCTATTCCATTGACAAGTGGGGAAAAGACAAGGATTCTGTTAGACGCAAGTCCAAATCAAAAGCTATACATCAATCCAGTGACATAGACTGTGATACACAAAGAGAGATATGGAAAGTGCGACATGCTGCAACTGACAATTTTCCTGGAAAACTCTCATTGTGTCTTGGTATGCCTGTCATGCTTCGCAACAATGATGCCACTGAGCTCTGCATTACAAAAGGACAAGAGGGATTTGTTGTTGGCTGGCAGTCAATGAAAGCAAGTCATGGCAGAAGAGTACTTGACACCTTGTTTGTTGAACTAGACAAACCTCCAAAGCTGGTGCAGATTCCAGGACTTCCTGACAATGTGGTGCCCATTGTAAAAAACACCAAGACAATTCAGTGTGTATTTCCAAATGACCTGAAGGAATCCATTGAGAGACAACAAGTCTGGGTGCTTCCTAACTTTGCAATGACTGCTCATGCTGCTCAAGGAAAAACACGTCCATTCAATGTTGTGCATTTAAACAGTTGCTTCAACCATATGTCATATTATTCTTCATTGTCTAGAAGTGCTTCTGCTGCTGGAACTGTAATAATTCAAGGCTTTGACACTAAAGTGATCACTAGAGGGTGTTCTGGATATCTTAGACAAGAATTTAGAGAACTAGAATTGCTTGATGAGATTACCAGGCTCAGATATGAAGGTGCTTTACCTGACCACATTGATGCTGGTACACGCTCTGTTATGCTTCAAAACTTTCAGCAATGGAAGGGAATTCACTATGTTCCAGCCAAAACTGATAATGCTCTTAAATGGTCACCAACTGATCCATTGCTATTGGCTCGTACAGTCCCTGATAGCCCATGGCAATTGGTTGAAAAAGGCAAAGGAAAACAGAAAGCAGGTGTAATTGCAACTTCATTTGTCCCAGCAAAAGGCTCAGTTGCTATTGGTTCAACCCAAAAACATTCACTGGACACAAATAATGAACCAGTAGCTAAAAGGCCTCGGATCAGCAAAGACCATGTAAACCAAGGATCAACAAACAAGCAACAGGTCATTAACTCTCCAGCTGGACTGATCTGGGATAGAAATGACTATAGTTGTGCATATGACTCATTGTTGGTGATTCTGTTCAATCTGTGGAAAGACAATCATGTGAAGTGGTCTACAGTATTCCGAAGCATGAATGATCATTTCACCACATTGTCTCATGGTTTTTCCAAGGTGTTGCACAAAAATGTGGCATTTGAACAGCTAAGAGATCACCTTAGAACTACACTGCATAACATGAATCCTACAGACTTTCCTAGAGGCACTGTGGGCATCAGTGTTGCAAATCTGGCTATGGAGTTGTTTAAAGTCAATAACATTGTAGCCTCTTCTCAACATGAATGTTCTCAATGTGACTTTGCAGAAGAACCCATTGATGACAGACTAGGCTATGTGTTACATGCTGATGACACCATTAAACAGTCTACCATGAAGTGGATTGATACCTTGTCACAGAAAACCAATAGAAGATGTCCTGATTGCAACAGCAGAATGAAACAACTTGTATTTTATAATGAAGCACCACACATTCTTGTTCTAGAGTATCCATTCAAAAACATTGAAACCAGTCATAGACTAGAATTTGTTTCAGAGACTGACACAAAGACATTAGAACTTAGGCATTGTATATCATGGTCAATATCATTTCACATCACGTATTATTACTCCACAGAAACAGGTATGGTATCATAATGGAATGATTACAGGCAACTCTTGTTCCAGAGAGACTGACCTTACACAACTTTCAGACCATGATATCAGACACTGTAGAAATAGAAACCTAGTACTAGCTATTTATGCTCAGAGCCTTTGAGCATCCTCCTTGAGGTCAAGCACGGCTTTCTTCATGTGGTAATCTGTTGTGTAGCATTCAAGGTCATGGAGAAGTAGGGTTGAGCAAATGTGAGTTAATTGTCAGCACACTGTTTGGGGGGCAGTTGTATTTGGCAGTTGACCTGTTGCTCCCTGAGCAATTGCTTCATGGCTGAGAGTGTTGCATGATGGTGCAACACAGGGGAGATGGCAGGTAGAGAGGAGGTTGATGAAGACTCAAGACACTCTTATGTAGATTTATTTATTTTATGCTACTTTATGTGTGGCAGAGGTGGGAGGTGGGCTTAGTAGATCAATATGCAATATGCAACACATGCTATGTATCTTATGCCATATGTAACATGCTTTATGCAATTTTGTTAATTCAGCAAAGAAGTGGGGAGGGGGAAAAAAGAACTCGTTCATGCCATGCGCAGCATTGGCCCACTAAACAAGTTAGTGTTGCCACGGCTCGGCTCATAAGCCGCGAGCCGTATTTAAGCTGAGCCGAGCCGTAGAAACGGCTCATGGCTTGTAGTAGCTTCGCTTAATGAGCTTATGGCTCGCTCATGGCTGGAGCGGCTGGAGCGGCTGGAGCCATTCCCGATTTGGAAATAAATGTCTCCTGGATATCCAGCGCGTTCCTCCTTGCTCCCTGGACCAGCCGAGCCCCTTGAAGTACAAAGCATGCTGAGATGACACAGCGACGGGCTGCGCGAAACCCACACCGGTCCACGGGCACTAAATATGACCATGGTTGGTAAGTATTCAATTTCTTTTACTCAAATACTTGACTGCAATGACAATGACGGGCTACAACGAACCCGACAGGGGGAACGGGAACAGGAACAGGAACGGCAACGGCAACAGCACCAACAGAAACAGCAACTTCACTACCCGGACAAACACAGGTGGCTACGGAGGGGTGGTGATGTGCCCACCCCACATCAGTATGTTTTTTTATTGCTGTTTTTGTTTTTATGTTGTGTTACTGACTATTTCCTATGACGCCCACACCCACACCCACGCCCACGCTCTCAACATTCACAATGAAGAGGACGCGGCCAAAAGCAGCGTAGACGGGGAGGGAAACCCAATGGCCAGCAATGGCCCCCAGACGACCGCGATCCAACCAAATGGGGAGGAGACAGGAACGACAGGAAAGGTAGTAAAACGGACGCAGCGGGATGGCGGCGCGCCCACCCCCGCTGCCCAGGTATGGAATTTTGTTTTGTTTTCATTCTTTTCTTCTAATCTTGTACCACAGTCCACGTCAACGCCAATGCCAAATGAGGAGCCCCCGCCTCCAAACACCCTGCACCCGGGAAGGAGGCCGGACCCCAACGGCAACGCCCAGCACAACAGCGGCAACAGCAGCAGCAGCAGTGGTGCGGCTGCAACGGCTGCAACGACGATAGCGGCAGCAGCAATGCAGCTGCAACGACGATAGCGGCAGCAGCAATGCAGCTGCAACGGCTGCAACGGCGATAGCGGCAGCAGCAACGGTGGCAACAGCAATGGCGACAACAGCAGCCATGACAGCTGGCAGCGGCTACCGGCGGCAACAGCAGCAACGAATGGCGACGCGCCCAGGAAGGTCAAAGCAGAGAAACGAGGCTAGGACAGGCAGGTGAGTGTCCACCCTCTCCTCTTGCTGGCACGACACTGATGACTGGTTGTACACCTGTCGGCTTGCGGACAATGACCATGGTGACGGCAGACACGGAGAGAAGGTAAGGGGCAACAGATGAGGGGACAAGTACTCCAGTGCGCCGAGGACACCAGGACGACGCATGCCAGCGGCCTTGAACCTCTCGCAAACGAGAAGGAGATGCCAGGGGGGAAAGGCTTCCTAGTGCATTGTGGACACAACACAGATGCCCAGGATGGCCCACTCCAACACCTCACAAGCGTGCACCCACGTCGATTGACGTGGAGGCTGCGTGTGCGAGGTTGCAGGTGGGGTGGGTACAGGAGAAGGGGAAATGCCACCAGAAGAGCCAAGTATTGGCCCTCTGGAATGGCATACCCACTGCGGCTGCAGGTCGGGAAGTCCCAAATTCGACGGCGTCAATAATGCAGGTACGGTGCGGCTTTCCCCACCGTAATTCACATCGCTTCCCATGCAGATGTTGGGCGCTTTTACGATGTGGTCCTGGCATGCGAACACATGCCATTCGCACGTAATCCTCATTTGTCTTCACAACCTCATATTTTGTTACAGCCCATTATGCCCCCCCGACGACGAAAGGGTGAAAAGGCTACGGAGACACAAATTCAGCTACCAGATGGTGCGTTACAGACCACATTCCATGTGGCAGGTGAGTCCTCCTTCGATATACGAGCCACACCTTTTGGACTTGACTAAAAATCAGCTGAACAGGTTACCAGCCTATGCCGGCCCCTAGTGAGGCACCCCAAAAGGCGCAGACATCCAAGAGGCCAGCTGCCAGTGCAGAAACTAGTCGGCCTGCCACAGCGGTTCCCGAAAACCAGGCAACTCAAGCCGAAGGTCCAAATCGTCGCAGCAAACGAACGACTAAACCTGCTCAAGCAGTCATCCCACCCCCACCGAGGCAAACCAAGAAGAATAAAGGCAAAGGCAAAGCCCCTGCTATTGTCTCCACCCCTCTGCCACCTGTTGGCTTCACGGCTACAGCTGCTGAAATTTTATTCACACCGAGACACTCCCAAGCAAGCTGACCTGTACCCACAGCGACTCCAGTGGCAGGACCCAGCCTACTGCCTGTAGTCGACTGGAATACACCGGAACCGCTGATTAATAGAAGCATTCCTGAGCTCCCACCGTCACTGTCACCTTTGCTGGGGGTGAATGCTGATCACCATCAGAGTTTTCCTTCATCGTCAGATGAGGATGCTGGAATGCCGTATGCAGACCCTGATGACCCTTTCCTGTCTGAGTCCAGCTCGGATCATCCTTCACAAAGAGATTCTTCCGCATCGCACGCTTCGCAAGCCTCTGGGAATTCTCAGGCTTCTCAAGGTTCTCATAGAGCCCCAGGTGCTCCACAAGCGGGCTTGCATAGTACTCACCGTCGCAATTCTGGCCCTGCGGGAAATAAGAGGCGCCATGTTGCGGCTGATGTGTGGAGATTTTACGACAAAGAAAGGTCGTGTTGATATTGCCAGTCAGTGTCTATATCTCATTAATTTCGATGTACTGATCACATGTTGCATAGGCACATTCATTCGACTGATCTTAGCCACAAACTTACTAAGTTTGGTATCAATACTGCGACAGGGCCACTTTGCCGTCACTTGTATGAAAATCATACTGAGCTCTGGCTCAGAGACTGCGAGAGGTTTGGAATCGAAATCAAAGCAAAAGAGGCGTTGAGTTTCATTCAAGAATTTCAGGGAGAAGGAGGAGCTGCAAGGCGTGATCCAAATGCTCGTATACCGTACTCAAATGAAGCTTTTGTGGATGCTATTGTGGAGTTTGTTGTTGGTGACGATCAGGTCAGTGTTTTCAGTGCTGAGAGTCACTCATGCTGATCTTGCATCACAGTCATTGAATATCATCGAGTCTCCACGTTTACATGCCATATTTTTGTTGCTTCGAAAAGAATTAAAGGAGTCTGATATCCCTGGTCGAACAACAATTCGTAAACATGTTGAAGAGGTGCTGGCGGAACATCTTGTTCAGCTTGGGGAGGAAATGAAGGTATGCAACTTTCATTCTTCAATAATTCAGAGAATTCATAATATTATAGAATGCCATTGGGAAAATTTTTTTCACAAGTGATTTATGGACTGATCCAAATCTTGTGTCTTTCATGGCCGTCACTGCACACTGGATTGAACCAGAATTTGAAGACACACCCACTGGGAAAAAACGCCAGCTACGACTTAGAGCCGACTTGGTGGGATTTATACGAGTTCCAGGACGACATACCGGAGAGCATCTTGCTCATGCATTTCTGTACATTACAGACTGCCTCAAGATCACAGAGAAGGAATTTTCCTTTTTGTTTCTCAGTCAATTCTCTGACTTATTATCTTATAGATTGGATGGATAACCCTTGACAATGCAATAAACAATGACACCTTCATGTTTTCTTTGGATCGTGAGCTTCGTCGTCGAAAAATTAAGTTCCATAAGGTCCACCGCCGCATCAGGTAAGTGACAATTGCCTGCACTTGCCTTCACTTCATGTGTTGTATTCCAGATGCTTTCCCCACATTGTCAACCTCGCATGCAAAGCTGTGTTATCAGCAATTACCAACCTTGAATTTGCTGCTCCTGATGCTCCAGATTACACCCCAGAACAGGTTGCAGCATTCTTGGATGAGCTAGGTAGAGATCCTATTGCTACAATTCGATCTTTGATTAATGCAGTAGGTTTTTTATTTTTAATCTTTACTCTCTTTTAATATTCACTCTCTTTGTTCAGATACGAGCATCATCACTTCGTAGGCAGTATTTTGCAGCTGTTTTAAAGAGGCTTGATGCTCCGGACCTTCAATTACTTCATGATGTTGACACTAGGTGGTCTTCCACTCTGCTGATGATTGAGAGGGCTCTTCTTCTCCGTGATGTATGTATAGTACCATTTTATAATTGTCTCTCGAGGATATTAAATTGTATTTTAGGCCATTGAAACCCTCTTGGAGGATGATGAATTTAAAGACCTACGTAACAAGTATCCACTTGATGATATGGACTGGGAAGCCCTTGAATCATACCAGGAGATTCTTCAAGTATTTGCATTGCATCTGTTGTTTCTAAAGCTAATTTCTCTTCTAGGTGCCACATGCCTTCCAACAGATCATCTCTCAAGAGAAGACGCCAACTATATCCTATGCAATCCCTGCATATGAGGCTATGGCCATCAAATGGGAAGAGTACATTGAGGAACATCCTAATCTGAGACGGATTGTGGAAGCAGGTCTTGACAAGTTTGGCACTTACCAGGATCGTGTTGACTTGGTTCCAGCATATGTTCTAGCAATGGGTGTGTCTTTTTATCTCTTTTATATTGCAAGATGACTAATCTATATTCCAAGCTGTGGATCCATCACAAAAGCTTGATTTTTACCAGGAGAATATGCCTGAAAGATATGACTGGGCTAAGAGTCTTTTTATAAATGAGGTAAGTATAGGAATTATCATACTATTACTTCATAGTATTTATTTATCTGGCTGCTCTAGCTTCGTCCATACCAAGCTGTGGTGCAAGATGTCCAACCTGTACCCCCTCAGACTGCTGACCTGCAACCTCCTGATACACGACCAGCACGGCCACATGCAGGTGATATTCTTGGACTGAACCGGCCTTCGGTCCGCACATGTTAGGTTGTGATGAGTCACTCTACCACAAGAGAGTATGGACTTAGTAGATTTCGAAGATTGTGGCTGATTGTTTGTATCTATTTGTCCCAAAGCGGTCAAACCTGGTGGGGAGCTCACTGTGTATCCTCAGTATTCACAGTGACCTCCTACCAGGTGAGTAGTGTAGTTTTGTATCACACAATATATTAGTATTTACAGTGACCTCCTACCAGTTTATTCAAATAGCACACTGCAATGCTCATTGGAGGTTGAAGTTGAACTGTATCTCAATGACATTGAGACAGGCACAAATTCCTTAACATATTGGCAGGCAAGTGAGCTGAAAATATTACAATTTTTATTGTTGATGAACACAAAAAGGAAAACCAACACCGATATTCAACAATATTTGCCCTGGCCATGGATATTCTACCCATCCAAGCATCAGCTGTTCCTTGTGAGCGAGTTTTCTCTTCAAGCAAGGAGACAATGACTGCTCGTAGGAGTCGCATCTCTGCAGAGCTGATGGAGGCCTTACAACTCTTGAAGTTCTCTATTCGCCAAGGAAGAGGTCTAAATTTTACAAATGGTCTAGACTGGGCTGATGAGCTGCAGGAATTGGAATCACTTGCAGATCTGCACCAAGGGACTCCTGAGGACATTCCCTCATTCATCAACAGCTTGACAAAGGCCTGAACCTCAGCAAGTGGTTACCATGTCATATTAAATGTATTAGTATGAAGTTATATGCTATATCTTTTCTATCATCATTACTGCACATAAGTTTAGTACACTAAAACAACAACATCACAAATTTTGAGGAATTTGGTGATGGTGTGGTAGCTCTCAAACAGCTCCATGAGCTCACAGCGGCACACAGAGCCGAGAATGGGGTAGATCAAGTGACCATTCTGACTGGACATGAGACAGGATGGTGGGATGTGAGGGTAGGGGTCAGTAAGATAAACACTAAAAATGAAAAAATGCACTTACATTTGCACCACCCCGCCACAGACATTGGCGTTACACCTCTCATAGCCATTCGGGTATTGGCGCTATGGCCTTGGATTGGGCTGGATTGGGTTCATGGACTGGCATTGTTCGGCGCCGGTGTTGTGTTGGTACGTGGTGTGGACATGGGTGCCATGTAATTCAGTAAAATAAACACACAAAACAAAAAAAATGAACTTACATGTTGTGGTGGACACACCACCCTGCCGCTGCACCTCTCATAGCCGTTGGAATGTTGGTGTTATGGCCTTGGATTGGGCTGCGATGTGTTCATCGACGGGCGTTGTTGTGCGCGGTGTGGACATGGGTGCCATGTAAGTCAGTAAAATAAACACAAATGAAAAAAATAAGCTTACATTGGCAGCGCGGTGGACGCACCACCCTGCCGCATCCGCTACCGCTGCACCCGTTTGGACGCTGGCGTTATGGCCTCAGATTGGGCTGCAGTGTGTTCACAAGCGGGCATTGTTGGGCGCCGGTGTTGTGTTAGTACGCGGTGGGGGCATAGGCGCTGTGTAAGACGGTGGAGAGGGGGAACGGGCTGTGGTAGAAGGAATTGCCTTTTTAGGACTCCAAGCCATGGCTTGAGCCGGAGCCAAGCCGTAGCCAGCCGAAGCCGTTCCTTGCTGACAGCTCGGCTTGGCTAAATAAGCTGTAAATAGTAGAAGCCGGCAGAAGCCGAGCCGGAGCCGAGCCGAGCTGCACTGTGGCAACACTAGTCTTGGTCTTGATTCATGTCGGGCATGGTCAAAATCCCCAGGTCAGTCAGTCTTGAGGGTCGGGGGTATCTGTGTGAGAGTCCTGTGACTCAGTGTGACAACTTCCTTTTTTGAGCAAATTCCGTGTCATACAAATTTTTTTTCTATACATTCCAGCGGGTTTTGATTTTTATGACCTCAAAATAAATCCTATATTCCTGAAAATATTTGAGGACAAAGTTGAAAAGATCTAGTTATTCCTGTTTTTTCTTTCAAAAAAAAGGGTTGAAAATGCAGAATTTGACTCTATGTTCAATTTCAAATAATTAATTAATTACTGACGAATTGCCATATATCCTGGACAGGACCAGGGCCCGAAATTCCCGCAGGAGGTATGTTAGCAATCCGGTCATATTTCTTCTCAAATGTGCCATCATCCGGGTATAATCCGGCCTGAAGTCAATGTAACTGCTGGAATCTGGGTACCAGACGCCACTCCTCAAAAATTCTATCCGGGCACTGACTTTTTGGCGCAGAACATACCTCCTGCGGGAATTTCAGGGGTCCTTCCTGGACTCACAGGAACAATTCTTCCATAAATGGAAGAACTCATAATTCACAGCCACCTCATAAATAATATTGAGCAAGACTAAGCCCATCACGCCCACCCATTATTCTAGTACAAAAGTTGTTGTACTACAGACTTGCTCGGCCCAACCACTTTTTATTTTATATCTCATATACATATTTAGACAAAAATTTGGCCACCCACCCACCCACACATGACTTTAAGCATATATTGCCAGCACAAGATTCTTGCCTCTGCACTCTCTAACATCAGCATCAGATAATTTATCAAGCATACCATCATATGAACAAGCATTTCCAGTAGTCATACCATCATGGAACCAAACCTTCTTGTCTGCACTTATGATTCTACTGGTGAAATGATATTCATCATGATAAACAATTCCTTTCAAACTCAATAACTTGATGCCTTTGTCAGTCTCAAACTCAAGTGTATGACTGGTCTCAATGTCCATGAGTGGATATTCCAGAACAAGCACAGATGGCACTTTATTGTAGAATAAATTTTGTTGCATAGCAGATTGACACTTAGGACACCTTCTACGTGTTTGTTGAGACAATGTTTCAATCCAATTCATAGTAGACCCTTGAACTGAAGATTCTCCATGTAAAACATAACCAAGTTTATTATCCACTGGTTTTTCAGCAAATTTACACCTTGTACATTGATGCTGAGAAGATGTGACTGCAGTGTCTACGTGTAAAAACTCCATGGCTAGAGTTGTAACACTAATTCCAACAGGTCCCATTAGATATGTCTCAGGATGCTTATCATGCAAAACAGCCCTTAATTCATTTCTAAGTTGCACAAATGTCATATTGCCTTTCAATATATCTGAGAAGCCATCAGATAAAGTAGCCAGATAATCATTCATATCATGAAATACTTTAGACCATACTGTATGATTTTCCTTCCAGAGATCAAACAATACAACCAGGATAGAATCGTATGCACAACTGTAATTATTTTCATCCCATATCAAACCTGTTGGAGGTACTGACATATCTGTTCGTTGTCTCTTAGCTGCTGGCAGTTCACAAGTTTCAATCAAATGCTTCCTGGACAAAATTGGAACAGATCCTTTGGCAGGGATAAAAGGAGTAGAAATTGACGTGGTTGCTTGCTTATTTTTGTTCTTCTCAATGATGTGCCATGGACTGACTTCCACAGGAGCAATCACCAGGGGATCACTGTCTGACCACTTCAAAGCTGCATCAGTTTTAGATGGAACATATCCAGTGCCTTTCCATTGTTGAAACTTTTGAATCATTGATGACCGGATATCTTGTGCAATATGTTCTGGTAATGTGCCTACATATCTCATTCTTGTGATGTCATCAAGCAGTTCTTGTTCCCTAAATTCTTGTCTGAGATATTATGAGTTCTTTTAATTTATTACAAGACTCGTTCTTTATGAGACCTGGTTCAGTGAGGGTTCGTAATTAATTAATTAATTAATTAATGTTTATGCATCGCCTAGAGAGAAAAATTTTTTGGGCAAGAGATATGATTCTACTTCTGATACTGCAAAATCAGATACAGTTGGGGCCATGTGTGGACAAGCTTACATAAGCATCCAAATATAGGTTGTTGCAAAAAAGACAAATTACCTTCTAATTATATTTAAAATATTCGTACTGGTTTCAATTCTTATCAGAATCAGCTGAAAATTGAACTGCTGACTAATATTATCATTTGGGGTCAGGTGTGACAGTGACATGTGACCAATCTAACCATATAAGGTAATTCTTGATATTATATAGCAAATTTTTTGCTGATCGCAATGATGACAGTCACATGTGACCAGTCTAACCATATAAGGCAATTTTACACCATATATGCTAAATTTTAAGGTGATCACAGGAGTCATAGTCACATGTGACCACTGTTACTATATATAGAAATATTAGCTGTATGAGCAGAAATCAGTGTAACTCAGATGATATAATGATATTCTTACTTAAAACATATAATTCAATGTGATATCGCTGTATATATTATATGCTAATTATATATTTCAAGCAAAATCACTCATCGATGTTCGTCATAATCAGACAAATAAAAATCCAATGACAGAAACAAGACTTTATTCATGCCAACATTGGCCCACTCAAGCATAGCTGTCTTCATGTTATCATCTGTTGTGCAGCAAGATTATGGAGAAGTGGGGTTAAGCAAATGTAAGTCAATTGTTATTATAATGTTTGAAGACAGTTGTATTTGACAGTTGACATGTTGCTCTCTTTTTTGGCTGAGAATATTGTATAATGATGAAGCAAAGAAGACATGACAGTGGGAGAGGAGGTCGAGACATGCTGTGCAGTTTTATTCTTTCTACTTTTTATGTTGCTATGGTGAGAGGCTGCTATGATGAAAGTGAGGAGGGAAAAAAAAGAACTCGTTCATGCCATGCGCAGCACTGGCCCACTAAACAAGTCCAGAGCATCCTCTGGTGATCATCTTGTTGTCAAATCCTTGTATAATTACAGTGCCAGCAGCAGTAGCACTTCTTGACAATGATGAGTAATATGCCATGTGTGAAAAGCAGCTGTTTAAATGCACAACATTGTATGGCCTTGTCTTTCCTTGAGCGGCATGTGCAGTCATTGCAAAATTTGGCAAAACCCAAACCTGTTGTCTTTCTATTCTCTCTTTTAAATCACTGGGAAATACACACTGAACTGTCTTGGTATTTTTTACAATTGGCACAACATTGGATGGCAGAGAAGGAATCTGCACAAGCTTTGGTGGATTTTGAAGCTCAACAAACAATGTGTCCAGTACACGCTTTCCATGATCCACTGTTGAAGACTGTCAACCAACAACAAATCCTTCTTGTCCCTTGGTGATGCAAAGTTCAGTTGCATCATTGTTTCTGAGCATGACTGGCATTCCAACACACAAGGATAATTTACTAGCAAAGTTTCTGTTCCACCATGGTGCACCTTCCATATTTCTCTTTGAGTATCAAAGTCTATCTCACCAGATTCATGAAGTGCTTTTGATTTGCCTTTTGATTTATTTCTTGTAGATGCATCCTTTTCTTTTCCCCATCTATCAATGGAATAAAAGTTGATTAATTTCTGGTTTGTGTCTTTTGCAAATCTTTCACAGCCAAGCAAATAGATCTGATCCTTTTGAGAGTGAATGCCACAGATGATTGGCACATTTCTGAAATTTTTTGAGGCAACATTAGGTTGATCAGGTCTTTTTCCTGCAATTTGGCTTCTCAAAAATATAATGTCATTTGGAGTACACTTTCCATATCGCATATTGACCAATGCAGTTCTGAACTTTGCATCTTGGGGAGTTTGAGTCTTTTGTCTCATGTTTTCTCTGAGAATAACAACAGTGGTTACCTGATGCCAAAGCGCTTTGCCAACAGCGGTTTCCTGAGCATATGGTGTTAATCCAGAATGTGCTTGTGTGCCAACTGTTCCGCTATACAATGCTGATCCTCCAACAGGTGGCAATTGTGCAAAGTCTCCAGCAAATATCATGTTTATCCCACCAAATGGCAGGTCATGAATGTTTGTTGCTTTAGCAAGTTTGGCACTGATTTTATACAAGTCATGGCAAGATATCATTGAAACCTCATCAATGAATATGTAGTCAACTCCTTCTAATCTGCCCTTGAGCTGAGCAATGTTGGTGGCTTCATTTTTACCAGATGAGTTTGGATTAATGCCCAAGAAGTAATGATATGTGGAACCATTCTGTAATGCAGCTGATGTTCCAGTTGGACTAAGGATAACAAATTTGTATGACTCATTTGCAGCTTTAAAAAAATCAACAACAGCTTTGATCACTTGTGATTTTCCAGTGCCAGCCATGCCTCCAATATGCATTTTCAATTGTTCACTACACGATGAAGCATGGTTTGCAATAATTCTGAATGCCCTATCTCATTCTGTATTCAAGTGGAATTGTTGAACAGTAGTGTCAATCAACAGCTGTCTTTGTATATCCTCTGCTTTAAAATTGTGCATAAAGTATGACTGGTCAATAACCATCACATTATTTTCATTGGGGTCTGAATATTGTTTGTCATGTTTATGTGACATTGAAGGAATATTCTGGTTACGTTTCACAAGAATTTGTTGTCTTGTGTCTTGAACTGCAGATTTCGATCGAGATGCTGACTTATGCACTTCCACATCAAGTGGATATGTGTTCACTGCTATATTGCCTTCTGGACAATCATCTAATCAACCCACATTTCTAACAACATTTTCTGTAGATTCCATTTGTGCTTTGATCAATCTGCCATGACTTCCAAGGTCAGTTTATATGATATTCTCCATCTTGACCATCATGACCATCTGCTGCATAATCTATGTCTTCACCATTTTGACTGTAGTCATCATCGAGATGTGATATCATGTCACCAGTCATAAACTGTGGGCATGTGCCATCTGGTAACATTTCACCCTTTTTAAGTTGTGCTGAAAAGTCATCTCTGGCATCATTGCATTCATATCTCAAATTAAAATTGTCCATTATTTGTATTTGTCTTTTTGTAAATTCATGAGTGTCAAATGCTTCATCCCAAGATTGGTCCCCTAATTTCAGGTCATGACCAGATCTCCATGGTTTGAACAAGGTTAACATGGTTGTGCAATAATATTCTCTATCTCCTCTGTTACGTCTGGGAAGTGAACCACCAATGAAATTTGGCACCAAATGAAAATTTTCATTGAAGTCAATGCAATGTGTTTCATAGAGAGGATGATCTTGCAGGAACAATATGTGTTCTAGATTTTCAGATTGCATACTCTCTGTGTCATCTGCATAATCATCATTGTCATGATCAAATAATATGTTCTCCTTATCAATGTTGAGATCATCAGAATCAACATTGGTTTCACAATGAGTAGTAGTTGATGCTCCAAAAAAACAAGCATTAGCTGAATCTTGTAATGTTGGCTCTAAAAGTAATTCATCTTCACTGTGAATTTCATCATGAACTATTTTTGTTTGGATTTTAACATTTTTGGCACATTGAATCCATTCATATAGATTGACATCCTCAAACCTTTGAGGTCTGTAAATGTAATCATGCACTATTGATGTTCCAACACAAGTGCCTTGCTGATTTCGGAGGACTACTCTGTCTGACTCACTTGACATTTCCATATCACTGTCTGTTTTCCAAGCATTCAACACTTCTCTAACATAAATTTTCCAATACACAGGAATAAATTTGTGGCTGGTGTAATGATCAGGATTTCCCAGCAAATATAGAGCTGACATGGTCCACCTATTTCCAGTTTGGCTGTTAATGTATTGATAATTTGTGTTATTAATTTTCTAGCTTTTTCTTTTCTCTGCATTGATCCACCAAGCATCTCAGAATTTCTGTCAAATACACTTCTGATAGTATCAAATATGCTATAAGTTTTCAGCCCTGGTTTAGTTATATAGTCAGATATATATGCCACAATGGCCTTGATGGCTGTGCCAGATAGAAGACTTGTGATATCAGAGTTGCAGCGTAATAGAAATGTTACAAGTGGAGTTAATGTGTTGATCCATGCTTCACCCTTTTTCACATTCAGTGCACCAGTCTTTGGGTTAACACAGGGTGCACAGTAGCATACCATGTCACACAGTATCTTGAAAGTACTTGACAAGTATACTAAATATCATTACCAGAACTTTCAGCATGGTATTGTAACAGTATTCAGATATAAATGACAATACTTGTGCTCAAATTCATCTGAAAGTATGAAGGAAAATGAGACTTATACCTTTTCAATAACATCAAGCCGTTTGTTTCACTACTTTTACTGTTCCGAGTTCTTTCATTTATGGAAGACTCGTTCTTATGAGTCCAGGATATATGGCAGTTCATCAGTAATTAATTAATTAATTAATGTTTGAAATCAACCATAGAGCCAAATTCTGCATTTCTAACCCTTTTATTTTGAGAAAAATCCTGAACAAACTAGATTTTTCAAATTTTGTCCTCAAATATTTTCATGAATATAGGATTTATCTTGAGGTTGTGAAAAATCGAAAACCGCTCTGATGGATGAGAAGAAAAAATTCTATGACACGGAATTTGATCCAAAAAGGAAATTGTCACAGCCAGTCACACCTCCTCCAACCATGCCTCTTTGTCTCAGATCTCTAGCCCTGGATCATGGACAACCAAACCACATGAGGACCAGTCAGGGGGGATCAAATGAACTGTATGTATGCCCCCAGAAGTGGTCCGATGCTTCCCATTGAGTCGTAACTGACACACTCCTCCTCATGCCCCCATACACCAGATCTCTACCCCCGGCAGTCGGACGGCCAAACCACACACGGAGTAGTCAGGAGGGACCTAATGGAGTGTTCGGATCACCCCAAAAGTGGTACGATGTTTCCCCTTTGCCATACTGACCCCCTCCTCCTCATGCCCCCTCATATACCAGACCTCTACCCCCCGAAGTCGGACCACCACACCACTTGAGGAGCGGTTGGAGGGGACCCAATGGACTGTAAGTACACCCTCACCCTTTGAGGACTTGATGCTATGACTTTGTCCCATGTCCCTTAAGAAGTGTTATATTTGTGTAAATAATTTTTTATTTATTAAATAAGGACATGCATATATACAACAAATGAGATGGTGTGTGTACTAGCCAGGTGTTCTCAATAGTGCATGGAAGGGGCGTCTTCGTGATGCTTAGACAGCTAAGACCAAACCAGAAAACAAACTGACATGTCAAACCATGATTAGTAATATTTTCCCATGGTTCACGAAGATTGAAAAACTTTTTTTCTCAACTTCAACTACATCCCAATGACTTTCAAACACCTCATCCTACTGCTGCTTCTGTTACTCACAATTCTATCACATCTGAATAGCCCAAAGGTCCCATTTGTCTTCAGATTCAACATATTTAAATTGCTAAATTGATTTTTGTTAGTGCTCATCCACCGAAGCTCACATCAATAGCAAACCCAGTATCAATATTTATGGAGTTAGCCAATTGCTTCGGGAGGGTTTTGGTCAGTAAACCCGACTACCTCTATATCTACTGAATCTACTGAATCATCGGGTCCATCAGATTGGTTTAATATTACTTGTTGGGCATATTCAACCAGAATCTGCCCGCCCAATTTGTTGGGTTTATTATTTACTCTGCCCAAACAGTTGGGTGTATTGTTTGCTCTGCCCAGACAGTTGGGTTTATTGTTTGCTCTGCCCAGACAGTTGAGTTTACTCCTCTCTGCCCAGACAGTTGGGTTTATTGTTTGCTCTGCCCAGACAGTTGGGTTTATTGTTTGCTCCACCTAGACAGTTGGGTGTATTGTCCTCTCTGCCCAGACGGTTGGGTGTATTGTTTTCTCTGTCTGGTCAATACAAGGCCATAATATGTTCATTGTTATACCAGTCAATGTATTCTACATCAAATATACTATTCTTGCAGTACAATAAATGTTTCTATGCCACCTTATGTGTTGGTATAGTTATCTTACCCTGGCATTTTGCTACTTTAATATTATGGCTGAGCCAAGCATTGAAGTTATTTAATTCCCATAATATGGTTATATCATCTCCAAGTATTGATGAAAACAATCATATATCTAGAACATATGTAGGTGGTGGCAAAAAACCTGTTTTCACCATGTCTGAGCTTGAATTAAAGTCATCTCCACTTGGTCAAGACAAAGAAGGAAGCTATATATTTAAATCATACATATCTAAGCAGAACCTGGGCTCACAGGATGTTTTCAATGTTTCTCTGGTACTGTTAGACATTTCACTAGCAGTGTTAGTCAGCAAATTAACCATTGCAAATCTCAAATTAATTGCTACATATCATTCCATCTATTTGGCAGCAAACATGAAGTATGCAGATATTCAAACTGAAATTGTAAACCACAAGTGCATTGACTGTTCTTCTTATGTTTCAGTGTTTGAGTTTATGGATGAGCCAGAGATAGCAAGTAAAAAGCGTATAGCTAACATTGAAGCTGTAAAACGATCACACAATAAAAACATTAACAAATATCAGCACCAGAATATTTGTGCTATTCAGAAATACAATAAAAAAAACATTGAGAAGCATCAGCAACAAAATATTGCAGCTGTTCAGAGATATAACTTACAACACCCTGAGAAACATCAGCAACAAAATATAGCAGCTGTGCAAAGATATAACATAAAATATTCTAAGACACATCAAAACCAAAATATTGCAGCGGTTCAAAGATATAACTTTGAACATCCCGAAAAACATCAACAACAAAATAATGCAGATGTTCAAAAATATAAATTGGACCATCCTGAGAAACATCAGCAACAAAATATTATAGCTGTGAACAGATATAAATTGGAACATCCAGATAAATACCAGCAACAGCAGTTCAAAAATATTGCTTGGAACATCCAGAGAGATATCAGCAAAAGAACCTAGCAGCTGTTCAAAGATTTTCATCTGATGATTCAGAGAAACATAAACTTTATAATCAAAAAGCAGTTGAAAAATTTCGTGCTATCAATTCTAACAGATGCAAGCAGCAAAATCAAATTGCAGCCCAGTCATACAGAGACAAAGTAGAATTTCCTCCTTTACCTCCATCTCAATCCTTATAACACACTATTATATCAAATTTTTGTAGAGAAAGCAGCCCTAACAAATTTACAGAAGCAGGTTGTGCAGTTTGTGGACGATTAACAGCCATTCAGGAATTAACAAGACTTTCTTCACTTGATTTGAATTTGAATTTGTTAACACAAGCTTCAGCTACCCAACAAGAACGATTTTCAGTTGATGATCCAGTGCAATGCATTGATAAGCCCATTTTGATTTATAATTTAGATAACATATGTAAATCATGTCACAAGTCATTGAAGAAAGGAAAACAACCTCTTCACGCACTGGCAAATGGTCTGTGGATTGGTGATGTGCCAGCAGCTTTACAAAATCTATCATATGCTGAACAGTTGATGATTGCAAGGGTCAGACACAATAGATGCATTGTCAGAGTCTCTTCAGGCATGCACAAGATGAGAGCCAATGTAATTACATTTGCAAATCCAGTTCCCAAACTATATGATATTTTGCCACCTCCCGCTGATGAATTAGATGAAGTTCTGGCCTTTATTTACACTGGTCCATGTAAACCCACCAAGTCTGACTTTGAAAGAACACCTCTGCTTGTTAGGAGAAACAAAGTAGCAATTGCTTTGAATTGGCTAAAGTTAAACCACTGTGATTACTTTGACTTGGAAATATCACAAGAGAATTTGAATCAATATCCTGAAAATGATACCAGTGGTTGTTGATTATCATCAGTCATTCACCAACAAAAGTCCAGAATCAACTGCAGTACATGATATGGAAACTGAAGAAGGAACAGAAACTGGCAAATGTCCATTTGTTGTTCATGGCTTGACTGGTGAGGAATATTCAACCAAGAGTGTCAAAGCATTAAAGGCTATTGCTTTGAAACATTTGAAGAGCAACCGCATGGTGCTTGCTATTGGACATGACAAAGATCCACAGTCAATCTATGGCAACCCACAGTTATTTCCACAAATGATGCCTTGGCTGTTTCCATATGGACTGGGTGGTATTGGAAATAATATAAAGCAAGGATCTCTGTCTGATATTGCACATAAAAGACATTTGTTGATGTATTATGACAAGCGCTTTCAGAGAGACCCACACTTTCCATCGATTGCATTTAATCATGAACAAATCAAACAGGCAACTACTGGAGGCTACTTGTTGGCTGAGAAAGCAAAATTTGATCAGATATCTCAGAGACTAATGGATCTTGATGTTGGTGTTCTTAATTACATCTCCAGAATAATGGAAGATGGTGAACATGTTAAACCTGACACTGATGAAGAAAAGCTTTGTTTCCAGCTGATCAAAGACATTGACCATGTTGGAAGTCATGTATAAGGATCATTGACAAATAAGAAATATATGAGAAATGAAATCTGGGCTCTGATGTTATTCTGTGGGGCCCCATCTTGGTTTATCACCTTTTCACCTGCAGATATCATGCATCCACTATGTTTATATTTTGCTGACACCAAAGAGGAGTTTTCCCCAGCCTTGTGAGATTATGATGAGAGATACAAACTGATTGCCCAAAATCCAGTGGCTGGTGCAAGATTCTTTCATTTTATCGTCAAGTTGTTTATCAAACATGTGCTCGGAGCTGGATCAAATCACTCTAGATTTTATGGAGATACAAATGCATATTATGGTGCTGTTGAACAGCAAGAACGATTAACTCTTCATATGCATATGATGTTATAGCTCAAAGCATGCTTGTCACCACAAGAGATCAGAGATAGAATCATGGATCCTAACTCAGACTTCCAAACAAAATTTGTTGAATATCTTGAAAGTGTTCATAGCTAGATAATGAGAAATGATTAGATAAGATGTAGACAAGAGGATGATAAGATAATAATAAGATAGGATGTATCAGAGAGTGATTGTGATAGTCTGCTTACATAAAGAGAATGGGCTATTGTTCTGAGCAGTCCTTTGTTCTAAACAGTCCAAATGGAGATAGAGCCCATTGTTCACAGCCTCTTTGATGCCATCCATTGTTCTCATGACTCAGTCCTATTGTTCTCACTTTCCCATTGTTCTCAGTCCCCCATTGTTCTCCAACAGTATAAATAGGGCCTCCAAATTCCAGTAGTCAGTAGGATTTCCCCCCTCACCACTCAGTAGTCACTCTGAGTTGGGTTCACTTGTTTAGTGGGCCAGTGCTGCACATGGCATGAACGAGTTCTTTTTTTCTCCTCCTCACTTTCATTATAGCAACCTCTCACCATAGCAACATAAAAAGTAGAAACAATAAAACTGCATAGCGTGTTATTTGCTTCATCATTATGTACTATTCTCAGCCAAAAAAGAGAGCAACACGTCAATTGTCAAATACAACTGTCTTTAAACAGTATAATAACAATTGACTTACATTTGCTCTGCCTTACATCTCCATAACCTTGCTGCACAACCAATGATAACATGAAGATAGCTAGCTGTGCTTGAGTAGGCTAAAGTTGCATATGGCATGAACAAAGTCTTGTTTTTGTCATTAGATTTTTATTCATATGATTATTATGAACATCGACAAGTGATTTTGCTTGAAATATATACTTGGCATATAATATATAAAGCGATATCACATTGAATTATATGTTTCAAGTAAAAATAACATTATATCATCTGAGTTATACTGATTTCTGCTTATATGGCTGATATTTCTATATATAGTAACAGCGTTCACATGTGACTATGACCCCTGTGATCACCTCAAAATTTAGCATATATAGTGTAAAATTGCCTTATATGGTTAGACTGGTCACATATGACTATCACTGTTATGATCAGCAAAAAATTTGCTATATAATATCAAGAATTGCCTTATATGGTTAGATTGGTCACATGTCACTGTCACACCTGACCCCAAATGATAATATTAGTCAGCAGTTCAATTTTCAGCTGATTCTGATAAGAATTGAAACCAGTACGAATATTTTAAATATAATTGGAAGGTAATTTGTCTTTTTGCAACAACCTATATTTGGATGCTTATGTAAGCTTGTCCACACATGGCCCCAACTGTATCTGATTTTCCAGTATCAGAAGTAGAATCATATCTCTTGCCCAAAAAATTTTTCTCTCTAGGTGATGCACAAACATTAATTAATTACGAACCCTCACTGAACCAGGTCTCATAAAGAACGAGTCTTTTAATAATTGAAAGGTCAAGAATTTGAGTTGACTCTTGTATGTACAACTAACTGAGGCAAACTTTAGATTAAACTCTCTGACATCTGTTCCAAAGATTCTGATCAAAACTACTAGTCTTCCAAGAGAATTACAATGATTGGTTTTGGAACTGGATTTCAATGAGGATACTACATCTAAACTGGGGTGTAATTGGCATTGTCTTTATGAAGCCTGGGTAGAGGCAGAACTTGCTCTTGTTTGCTTGGATGGCCCTCCATCACCTCTGGCTTTGAAATTTAAACCTCATTAATGTTTGATCAATTGGAGCTTGGCTTGCTCAAAGAAGCAAAATAGAGAGTTTGATTTGAGGAAATTGGAGAGCAGCTGGCAGGATGGTGGCAGAGATGTACCTATGATAGAATTTCTGCTAATATTGTGTTGAAGGAAGCATGGTATAAAGGAGGGCTTGGTGGAATTGTTCTACTTGTGTTGGATTTGAAGGAATGGGGAAATCAAATTTCTGGAAAGGCAGAACATGAAAAATTTAAGTTCTGATCAGGCTGCTTCAAGTCAGTATTTAAGTAGATTCAATCTGCTGACAAATGGTAGGTGATGCTTGGTGAACATGGTGATGGTGAATAAAAGACACTAACATCAGAAATTAGAAAACAGTCCAAATGGCAGATAGATTCAGAAATATCAAATGAGCAGGGTCCATCAAAAAAGAGATCTAGATGGGGCATGCAGATGTAATCACTATACAAATGACTGGCAAATATAGCTAGTAGACAGTACTTTGAATGTAGTGAAAATTGTGCTATAAAATAGGAAAGTTGTAAATAAAGTGATTGTTGAAAACCATATGATATTCATAATGAATAGTTAGGGGTGTTATGAATATATATATACCATCCTATTTGGCCTAAGATATATCCTGATAATGTTAGTCTGGACCATCTCAATAGGCCCAGGATATATCCTGAGAACATCAGCCTAGACCATGTCAATTGGACCAGGATATATCCTGCGAGCATCAGCCTGGACCATCTCAGTTAGACCAGGATATATCCTGGGAGCATCAGCCTAGACCAACCTAGTTGAGCCAGGATATATCCTAAGAAAATCAGCTTAGACCATGCCAGTTGGGCCAGGATATGTCCTGACAAAATTAGCCTAGACCATGTCAGTTGGGCCAGGATATATTCTGGGAAAATCAGCCTAGACCATTCCGGTTGGGTCAGGATATATTCTGGGAAATCAGCCTAGATAGACCATTTCAGTTGGCCCAAGATATATCTCAGCCTGATTCAGCTATTCCCAAGTCAGTTGGGTAATCTCATTTTTAGATATCCCAAGTGAGTTAGTTATATCCTGCTAAATCTAGTGCAATGACACCCTTGGCCAGATCGCCAACCTTAAATTCACCTTTGGCGACATCAATCTATTCCTTCAAGTTCAAGTTGTCGATGAAGCTAGCTAACTATTGCACCATTACTTCTATACTGACACTCCTAGGTTAGGATCATTATTCCATAGCCACACTGACCTCGCCACTACACCATTTAAGGTAATTTTACATCATATATGCTAAATTTTGAGTTAACCATAGGAGTCATAGTCACATGTGACCACTATTACTATATATGGAAATATCAGCCATATAAGCAAAAATGGACTAAACTTAGATACT
This sequence comes from Hygrocybe punicea, assembly GCA_963556145.1. Taxonomy (NCBI): domain Eukaryota; kingdom Fungi; phylum Basidiomycota; class Agaricomycetes; order Agaricales; family Hygrophoraceae; genus Hygrocybe; species Hygrocybe punicea. The sequence continues at coordinate 5,957,116 of OY744463.1, forward strand.
GATATGTTTACTTGAAACATAAAATTCAATGTGATATTGCTATATAAATATATTATCTTATATGCTAATTGTATATTTCAAGTAAAATCACTTATTGATATTAGTAACAATTGTACAAATAAAAATCTTATCCAAAAAAGGACTTTATATATGTTATATGCAACATTGGCTCTCTTAAACAGCACAGCTGTCTTCATATTATCATCTGTTGTACAGCATTCTGGGTCATAGAAAAGTGACATTGAATAAATGTAAGTCAATTGTTATCATACTGTTTAAGGGGCAGTTGTATTTGGCAATTGACCTATTGCTCCCTGAACATTTCTTTTATGGCTGAGAATATTGTAGCACAGAAGAGATAATAGAGAGGAGGTTGATAAAGACTCAAGATACTCTATGTAGTTTTATTTTAGTCTAATTTATATGTTACAGAGATGGGAGGTGGGCTTATAAAATAATATAAAATATACAATATATGCTATATGTCTTATACCAGATGTAACTTGCTTCATGCAAGTTAATGTTATTGCATACTTTATACTGGATGCAAGCCATAATATTTCTAATAAAAATATCATAAAATTGTTTTGAAACTAATCCATATTATTTTATCATGTCATTTGCAGAAAACATTAAGATATATACTGCATATTTTTTGTATATTTCTGAAAAAAGTTATGATAAAGATATGGTAAAAATTATGAGAAAAGAAAAAGATATTCAAAGACTGTGAAATTGTATTTCTTTTAAGATAGCACTCAAGATATTTTTATGATAACTTCCTTTATTGTTATTTTCAAAATACATTTTTTGAACAGATAAATCTTTTAAAGAACGAAGGACTATAATTGTGGGAAATTTTCTATATATAGTAGCACTGTGAATTAGACAGTGAATGCGAACCCTTTTCTATTGTTGTGGTTACTGTAACCCCCTGTGTACAATGTCAATAAAAGAATTGCTGAACATATACAGTCCTTGTTGATCTTCTCTTTGTCGTCTGACAGTGACTTAAGTAAATGCTTACTAATGCTACTATATATAGAAACTTTCCCATGATTATGGTCCTTCGTTCTATGAAAGATTTATTTCTTCAAAAAATATCATGTATTTTGAAAACAGCAATAAAATGAACAGAAATTATTCAAAATGTTTTTAAACTGTTTTTTACAATGATGTGTTAAAGTAACATGGATTAATTTCAAGATAACTTCAAGATATTTTGAGAAGAAATACTATAGCTTGCATCCAGTGTCATCATAGGAGTAGGAAGGAGGAAAAAAGAACTCGTTCATGCCATGCACAGCACTGGCCTACTAAACAAGTAACATAATCAGTCACATATGCCACTATAGCCTTGATAGTAGTACATGAGAGAAGACTGGTCACATCTGAGTTGCATTGGAGAAGATATGTTATGGTGTCAATGTAGTGATCCAAGCTTCATCTTTTTTAATGTTCAAAGCTCCTGATTCAGGATCAACTTGAGTCTGTTCAAAGATCTGTCTTGGAAATCTAGCTTTGCATTTTTCATGCTTGTTCATACATATTGGTTTATTTTTTTTGTGAGCCTTCTTGCCACTTGACATATTTCTACCACAGTTATGTACATTAGACCGCATAATGAAATCATCAACTGTACTTGAAAATTTATTCCACCAGACATGAAGATGTGATTTATTGGAGCAATAGTCATTGTAAAAATGATCTAGCTTATTGCACATGGGTGGAGGTGCATCTGGTAGTGTCTGAGTAGGATCTTTATCATCATGATCATGACTGTTTTCTTTAATTTTGGCTTTGACCTCAGCCATGCATCTAGTGAAAAATTCTCCAATATGAACACTTTCAAGATACTCCACCAATCTTTGTTGAAAATCAGAGTTTGAATCCATTATTCTGTTTCTGATTTGTTGTGGTGATAAGACTCCTTTAAGTCACAAGAGCATATGCATATGCAATGTCAACCAACCTTGTTGTTCAACTGTTCCATCATATGCTCCTGTATTGCCATAGATTCCTGGATGGTTTTCTCCAACGCCAAGTATATGCTTAATGAATAATTGTGTCATAAAATGAAAAAATCTTGCACCAGCCACTGGATTATGGGCAATTAATCAATATCTCTCATTATAATCCCTCAGAGCAGGATTAAATGTTTCTTTGGTGTCTGCAAAATATAATAATATTGGATGTTTGTTGTCAGCAAGAGCAAATGTTATAAACTAAGAAGAGTGCACCAACAAATAAAATTAAAGACCAAATTTCATTGCATGTATATTTTTTGCTGGTGACAGATCCTTTTACATCACCTCCAACATGATCAATATACACAAATTTTTCTCATCTGTTTCTGGTATTACTTTATTATCATTGTCCGTTCTTTTAGAAATGTCAGTGAGTGTATGGATGTTGATATCCAACAACCTGTTAGAAATCTTCTGGAATTTAGACTTTTCTGCCAATAAATATCCTGCTGTAGTGCATTGTTTTATCTGTTCATGATTAAATGTAATCAATGGAAAGTATGGATCTTTTTGAAATCTTTTGTCATGATACATAAGCAAATTTCTTGTGTCTGATAGTGCTCCCTGCTGATAGGTGTTGCCAATTCCACCAAGTCCATATGAAAACAACAAGGGCATCATGTAAGGAAATAGATGTGGATTACCATAAATAAATTCAGGATGAGCTGCATGACCTATGGCTAGAACCTTTTCATTTTAAGTCAAATGCTTTAATGCAATGGCCTTGAGAGCTTTGGCACTTTTGTTGGAATATTCTTCACCTGTCAAATCATGAACAACAAATGGACATTTTCCTGATTCAACACCATCTTGTTGTTCAATGTCATTAACAGCTGTTGACTCTGGATTTTTCTTTGTAAATAATTGATGATAATCTATGACAACTGGAGGACTAATTTCTTTGTGATATCTCCAGATCATAATAATCATAATGATTCAACTTTAACCATTCCAATGCCACTTTAACCTTGTTCCTTCTTACAAGAAGAGGTGTTCTCTTGAAGTTTGATTTAGTGGACTTACGTGAACCTAGATAAATAAATGCCAAAACTTCATCCAAGTCTTCAATGGGTAGAGGCAGAATATCATACACTTTAGGAATAGGATTAGCAAAGGTGATTGAATTTGCTCACATTTTATGCATTCCTGACTCTTGAAACCAGCAACTGTTCTGCAAATGATAAATCTGTCAATTGTACTGGAACATCTTCTAACTATTTTTCATTTGCTAATGACAACAATGGAACTTTGTTTTTTGCCAAAGATTTATGGCAACTTATATATATATTAAGTAGCTGTTTAATTAAGACAGGACCATCCAAGCTTTTAATAGGATCTTCAGCTGTCAACCGCTCTGTTTGTATCATATCTGGATTTATCAATATCCTGAAGTCTATGTTGACATTAGAGTGTGTTATTAAATCTTTAATTGGAGTCAATTGACCACAAATAGCATATCCTGATTCTGATATCTGATCAGGTGACATATCTTGACATGCGTTAGCTATAATTGTATGATGTAGAGCAGCTGTGAGTGGTGGAGGTGGAAATATGTTTTTATTTTTATTTTTGTATTTCTGTTCTGACTTTGCATGATTTAATTTATGTTCTGCACCCTTTTTTTGTTGATATTTTGTCACAGAATGTGAGTTGTTTACCCTGTATTCCCCACCTTTTGTTTGTTGATATGTTGTTACTGATTGCATATTTTTTACTTTGTATTCTATATTTTGGCTTTGATATTGTTTCACTGCTCTTGCATTAGATGCCTTTGATTCCTTATTTAAAACCTCAATATCTATAATATCAAATACAGAGAAATATTGAGCACAAGTCACATACATATGATTCTTGATTGAAGCTTGAATTTCTGCACTATGAGATCTAGCATATGTGACAATATTATGAGCCCCTGAAATAAACTTAAGTTGATCTGTTACTAATTATGGTAATGACATATCCCATGGAACAAAACAGGTTAATGTATTTACAGCCATTTGCATAATTCTTGGCAGTAAATGCACTTTTTTCAATCAATTGAGCAATTTGGACTTGGTGGAATTTCTAATGCTGAATCTTGTATCTCATGAAATACTGCATGGATTGAGAAGGGTATAGAGGGAAAGTTGTACTATTCTTGAAGGGCTATCTGCTCCTGTAATTATATTTGGACAATATTTAGTGGATGATGAGTTGTAGATGAAACAAGAGGTAAACCAGTACCTTTTAACATCCAAAATGATATTGTCACAATACAGCATCAAATGAGCTCCTATGAAGAAGATTGTAGGGAAAAAATCGTCTATTTTTTCAAGGGCTAAAAGTATATGTACCATGTTTTTCTTTATTTTTGTTTTGTGAGTCCATATTTATGATTCTTGTGGTATTTCACTTCCATACAGACAAACCTAATATAGATGCAATATGAACTCACAGAACCAAAATAAAGAAAAACACGGTACATGTACTTTTAGCCCTTGAAAAAATAGATAATTTTCTCCCTACAATGTTCTTCATAGGAGCTCATTTGATACTGTATTGTGACAATATCATTTTGGATGTCAAAAAGAACTGGTTTACCTCTTGTTTCATCTACAACTCATCATCCACTAAATATTGTCCAAATATAATTACAGGAGCAGATAGCCCTTCAAGAATAGTACAACTTTCCCTTTATACCCTTCTCAATCCACACAGTATTTGAACAAATACAAGATTCAGCATTGGAAATTCCACCAAGTCCAAATTGCTTACAGCAGTTTTCATAAACATGCGAAAAAGTTGAAAAAAGATTTGAGGTGTAAAAATTTTGGACTTAGTGAAATTTCCCTTGTACCTCATGGAATACTGCATGGATTGAAATGGTTATAAAGGGAAAGTTGTACTATTTCTTAAGGACTTTCTACTCCTGTAATTACATTTGGACAATATTTAGTGTATGGTCAGTTGTAGATAAAATAACAGGGAAACCAGGATTTTTCGAGACCCAAAATGATATTATCAAATTATGGCATCAAATGAGCTCCTATGAAGAAGATTGTAGGGAGAAAATTGTTCATTTTTTCAAGGGCTGAAGTACATATACCGTGTTTTTCTTGATTTTTGTGTTTTGAGCCAATATTTATAATTCTTGCAGTATTCTAATCCCAATGCAATCAAAAATAGTAATATGGCTCAAAACACAAAAATCAAGAAAAACACGGTATATGTACTTCAGTCCTTGAAAAATGAACAATTTTCTCCCTACAATCTTCTTCATAGGAGCTCATTTGATGCTATAATTTGATAATATCATTTTGGGTCTCAAAAAATACTGGTTTACCTTCTATTTCATCCACAACTCACCATACACTAAACATTGTCCCAATATAATTAAGGAGTAGATAGCCCTTTAGAAATAGTACAACTTTCCCTCTATAACCACCTCAATCCATGCAGTATTCCATGAGATACAAGAGAAATTTCACCAAGTTCAAAATTTTTACACCTCAAATCTTTTTTCAACTTTTCCACATGTTTATGAAAACCGCTGTAATTGATTGAAAGAAGTGCATTTACTGCCAAAACAGCTGTAACATGTCACTTCTTATTTCTGATCACTTTATATATTCTCTGAATCTGAATTTCACATTGGTAGAATAGGACATTCAGCAAGATATTACCAACTGAGATGGGATGCCTGAAAATGAGATCACCCAACTGACTTGGGGATAGCTGAATCAGGCTGAGATATATCTTGGGCCAACTGAAATGGTCTATCTAGGCTGATTTCCCAGAATATATCCTGACCCAACTGGAATGGTCTAGGCTGATTTTCTCAGGATATATCCTGGGCCAACTGAGATGGTCCAGGCTCGTGCTGCCAGGATATATCCTGGCCCAACTGGGATGGTTCAGGCTGATGTTCCCAGGATATATCCTGGCCCAACTGACATGGTTCAGGCTGAATTTCTCAGGATATATTCTGGCTCAACTGAGATGGTCTAGGCTTATTGAGTCAGGATATATCCTGGGCCAACCATTACGACTCAGACTGGTTGCACATTCAAACATGTCTGTCAAGTTCAGACCAATACTATCCATCCTGATTGTACTCCTGCTATAGATCATCCCCCACAATTGACTAAAATAGAATATGTACGAGCAGATAGCTTCTTTTCAAAGCTAATCATATGAGCTTGGAGTTTCTTGAGAGGTTCTTTTTGTCAGCCAATGATGGTTAGCAGTGTTCATATGCACTTCAGGCTACCCCCAAGCCTGGGCAACTAGTTTCAACTCACTCCTAGTACTGAACCATCTACATGTTGGTACAAGTACTAGGCAGCCCTGGGACAAAACCATCATCCCTGGGACCATACATTGGGACATCCCATTGTTCCTGGTCCGGTATATGGGATGGCCCATGGGATGACATTTGGTGTTGTGGCCCCATGGGACATCCCTACCAGAGGTGTCTGGGGGAATTTGAGATGCCCCTTCCATAGGTATTTAATAGAAAACTCAGAATGATGATAGCATCTAGTTGTAAATTTCAAGGCCTTGTCATGGCCACTATAGGTACCATGGGTGCAATAGCATAGTATAAGATTGTAGATGCTTATTCTTTTGAGAGTCACAGAGCTGATTCTCCTTCAGTTGTTTCCACATATAAAGACAGAAGGAATAGGAGAGGAAAAGGGCTGGAGATTTTGGGTAATGAGATGGGAAAGAGGAGGGTGTGCTTCTAGTAAACCAATCCCTTGTGCATGTGGCAATCTGAAGCTTGTAGTGAGTGAGCAGAGCATGCATAATAAACAAAGAGAAGTGGGGCTACATATGCAGAGGAGGCTGAGCTGAAAATTGAACAAGTGTATTATGAAGAGGATTTGATCAGGATATCAGTGGTTATTACATTATTGGCTGTGCATACAATGGCTGACTGGGATGCAGATGCAGAGGAGAGATCTAATTTTCAATCTATGTGAAGGTTAGAGTGCTTCTTGAGGAAAGTGGACTTGGGCTTAAAGTAAGGGGACATCTCACAGACGCTTGGTTGGGACATCCCTCTCAGCTTCTGGGATATCCCTGTGAGCTTGTAGGATGTCCCACAGCCTTCTCTTGGACATTGCTGTCAGCTTGTGGGACGTCCCACAGTCGGGATGGGATGTTCCCACAGCCTTGTCTGGGACATCCCTCTCAGCCCCCAGCCAGCCTGTGGGACATCCCACAGCTTATCTGGGACATCCCTGTCAGCTTGTGGGACATCCCACAGCCTTTTCTGGGATGTCTCACCCTGCTCAGCATCTGCTAAGTAATCATACCAATAAATCATTATATCATATGTTATAACATAATTTTAAATAATTTACATTTAGCAACTTACTTAAAATAGACATTGCAAATCACATAATTATTTTGCTTAATAATATACATATCTACATTATATTATCAGGGGATGAGGGTGGGTGGTGGTGGTGGTGGTGGTGGAGAGAAGAGGAGAGGGGGAAATGACCAGGGGGAATAAAGGGGGTGGGCAAGGGGAGAAGGGCAGGAGGTCGATGGCAGGGGGTGGCAGGGGGCAGGAGATGGGCAGGGGGAGAAGGGGCAGAGGAGAGGGAAACGGGGGGAAGGGGAGGGAAACGGGAGGGAAACGGGGGGGACCTAAAAAATTACATACCAGGGTTACCTACATGTCCACGCCCCTCCGCGTCGCCCTCATCGCCCCCGTCGTCGTCGTCGTTCCCGTCTGGCCCCGTTCCCATTCGTGTTGCCATAGCCGTCCCGTTTGCCGTCCCTCGCCATTTCCGTCCTCGCCGTCCCCATTGTCGTCATCCTCGTTGTCGCGGTCTCCGCTGTCATCATCCCGTTCCCTCGTCCCGGCCATCCTCGGTTCCATTGCCTGTTGTCCCGGTCCCTGTTCCTGTCCTCACTGTCCTTGTCGTCATCCTCCTCGTCCCCATCCTCCTCGTCATCCTCGTTGTCCCCGTTCCCGTGTGGTGGCCCACGGCCATCGGCCCCGTGCCGTTTGTGTTGTCGTTGCTGTCCCGTTTGCCATCCTGTCCTCGCCGTTTCCGTCCTCATCGTCCCTGTTGCCGTCGTCCTCGTTGTCCTGGTCTCGTTGTCCTCGTCATCCCGTTCCCTCGTCATTTCCGTTGCCCGTTGCCCGTTGCCCCCATCCCCGTCCCCATGCTCACTGTCCTCGTCGTCATCCTCGTCGTCGTCCCCGTCGTCCTCGTCGTCCCCATTACCGTCGTCCTTGTTGTCTCGGGCTCCGTGGTCCTCGTGGTCCCGTTCCCCCATCCCCATCATCCTCATTTCCGTCGTCCATTGTCCCCATCCCCATCCCCATGCCCGCTGCCCGTGCCCACTGTCCTCGTCTTCGTTGACCCTGCCCGTTGTCGTCTTCCCGTTGTCGTGGTTCCTGGTTCCCGTTGTCGTATTCCCCTTTCGCACCGTCGTCACATTCATTCGTTTACCCCGTCGTCCGCATCCCAGTTGTCCTGTGTCGTCCTGTGTCCGCCGTCTCCTTGTCGCCCCCATCCGTGTCCACATCCACTTGTTGCTGTTGCGTTGTTCGCGTTCGTTTGGCACGAGGGTGCGGGAAAAAAAACCTACAAGTGTTTAAATAGTCAGTAGAATAAATGAACAAGATAAATAGAAGACTTACCTGGGGTGCTCTGGCATCTGCACCTGTTGTCGTGTCGTTGTTGAAAACGACAAGTGTTGTTAAACTCGCGCGCAAGAATTTCAACCGGAATTTGCCGATATCCAAAACGGGGTCGAGTTGCCATATAGGGAAGGGTGGCTGGATTTTCTTATTATTATTATATATACTACAACACCTCAATGGCCAGGGCAAGACCCTGAAGAGATGTAGGTATGATATACCTACCCCGAGAGAAGTTTTTGTATTTTATTTTATTTTATATTGGGAGATATTCACAATGCATTTTATGCCTCTGCCAAAATTGGACCCTTAAACAGCTAACTTTGCGAGTACATGTCTGAAAAATCCAAAATTAATTCTAGGA
>OY744463.1:5966352-6022972 GCA_963556145.1 Hygrocybe punicea
AACTACCAGACACTTGTCTGGAACACAATGTACACTTTCCTTAGTACTCCTAGAATTAATTTTGGATTTTTCAGACATGTACTCGCAAAGTTAGCTGTTTAAGGGTCCAATTTTGGCAGAGGCATAAAATGCATTGTGAATATCTCCCAATATAAAATAAAATAAAATACAAAAACTTCTCTCGGGTAGGTATATCATACCTATATCTCTTCAGGGTCTTGCCCTGGCCATTGAGGTGTTGTAGTATATATAATAATAATAATAGAAAATCCAGCCACCCTTCCCTATATGGCAACTCGACCCCGTTTTGGATATCGGCAAATTCCGGTTGAAATTCTTGCGCGCGAGTTTAACAACACTTGTCGTTTCAACAACGACCGACAACAGGTGCAGATGCCAGAGCACCCCAGGTAAGTCTTCTATTTATCTTGTTCATTTATTCTACTGACTATTTAAACACTTGTAGGTTTTTTTTTCCCGCACCCTCGTGCCAAACGAACGCGAACAACGCAACAGCAACAAGTGGATGTGGACACGGATGTGGGTGACAAGGAGACGGCGGACACAGGACGACTGGGATGCGGACGACGGGGTAAACAAACGAATGCGACGATGGTGTGAAAGGGGAATACGACAACGGGAACCGGGAACCACGACAACGGGCAGGGGCAACGAAGATGAGGACAGCGGGCACGGGCACGGGCACGGGGACGATGGAAACGAGGACGACCGGGACGGCAGAACAGGACGACGAGGACCACGGAGCCCAACGATGACGACGATGGCCCCGCCAACGCCAACAGGGTGGCCAATGCCCAACCATGATGACGATGGCCCCACTAATGCCCTAAAGACCCCCAACAACGCCCAAGCCACACCCAACAGGGCCGCCAACGCCCCACCAATGCCAAAGGGCCACCAACGCCCAATGACGATGACGACGGCCCCACCAACGCCCAAAGGGGCCCTCAACGACGACTGGGGTTCCAACAACACCCAAGCCACACCCAATAGGGCCGCCAACACCCAACAACAACGCCGACGGCCCCACCAACGCCGAATGACGACGGCAATGGCCCCACCAATGCCGTAAAGGGCCCCCAGCCAACGCCCAATGACGACAGCGGCCCCACTGATGCCCAACACGGCCCAACGACGACAGCGATGGCCCTCACGGCCCCAATGACGAGCCCACCAGTAGGGCATCAACACCTCGCGAAACACGCCGCCGCATCAATTGATGCGTGTACCGGCTTCACGAGGTATGTAGCCATCTTACTGGGTGTGGGACTGATGCCAGTGGGACTGATGCCAGAATGTTCCCTTATAATAAGCTTACTGTAAATATATAAGATTGCTTAGAATAAAATTAAAACTACATGACTACATATACTAGGACCTTTAAAGTCACCAACCCCAGACCCATGCCCAAGGAATAGTGGAGAGGCCACCCTCCCCACTGGTGACAGTCAAGGCTAGAATTGAATGCTCCCAACCATCCAGAGGCTGCACCCAAACCAGGACTTCCGTGCCCTGGCATCAAGCAGAGAAATTCGGCTCTCTCTGCCAGGGTGAGTGGACTGGAAGTCGAAGAGCACTGGGGGCCAAACACGAAGGTTTCGGGGTTTTTAATTGAAACTGAATAATCACATGATCTTAAACATGTGATTTTTGACGTGAGAATTAGCCATGTCACTTATGAGTTTACTCCAAGTCTGAGTTACTACACTAGCAATCTTGCACAAACTCTGTTTCAACTTTCTGAAGTTCATTCAAGCTCTTACCCACTCTTACCCTCTAGTCTACCATATACTGAACAATTGCCTGAGCTACTGAGGAAATCCAGACAATCCTCAAGGCCACTACAACAAATATGTTCCTACCACAAACTGCTAATATTGTTTTGGAAAAAGAATGGTGCAAAGGTGGACTTGTTAAAATTGTTCTACTTGTACTGGGATTGAAGGAATGGGGAATTCAAATTCATGGGAAGGCAGCACATGAAAAATGGATAAAAGTTCAGCTAGAGATAAAGTCAGTGTTTCAGAAAATTCTATCTGCTGAAAAATTGTAAGTGATTATTGGTGGATATGGTCAATAAAAACACTAATATCAGAAATTAGAAAGGAGTCTAAAATGCATATGGATTAAGAAGAGGCAAATGAGGAGGGCCATCAAAAAAGAAATGACAAGGCATACATATTTATTGCTATTTGCAGGTATTTTGGCACATGTGAAAAAATCACAAGATTTTGAAAACATCAAAATTTAACTCCTTCAGTTTTCAGCAGAATCAGATGATTAGATTGGCTCACTTGTAGAGCAATAACAAATGCATAAAAATCCACATGTTGAATATAGTCATTTATAAGTAGGGAAATGCAGGGATAAGGGTAAATCCTTTTCCGCAGGTATCCATACTCTTAAGAGTACGGATACGGATACAGATTCTCGTATCCGTAGGCTTCAAAATGAGCCGGAGATCATCCAAAACGGTCAAGAATTGACTGAGATAGAGACTAAACATTGATTGGACTCTATCTCAGTCAATTCTTGACCGTTTCAGGTGATCTCCGGCTCATTTTGATCGCGAATCTGTGGGTAAAATCCGTGGATATTGCATCCGTATCTGTGGGGAGTACGAGTACGGATACAGATAAATGTATCCTGGGATTACCCCTGCATTTCCCTATTTATAAGCCAAACTGAGTATATATCAAACAAATTATTTCATTTGTATTACTAGCAGCTAGGAATCAGAATGTACTGCAATTTTGCCTATCTAATCACCTGATCCTGCCCAAACCCAAAGGAGTTAAAATTGAAATGTTGAAAACATCATAAATTTGTGATTATATTACATGTGCCAAAATAACTGCAAATAGCAATGATTTCTCTACAAGTGATGAACAGAAATAGGGGTTCTATCATTCTGTGAATGTAATAAGAATAGAAACATGAAATATGGAACTTATAAATTGTATGTTGAAGTATATGATACTTTGTGAAGAATACACAGTGGTATTATCTTTTTTGATGAATATAAATCTGTAAATAGCAGCAAATAAATAGTGAATTAATTATATAAACCAAACGATAATCTTCACCAGAAATTTTGCATTTGTGGAGGTGCATCAGCCTAGAAAATAGTGGGTGCAGGAGATATGCTAATAATATCAGCCTAGGCCATCCCAGTGGGGCGTGAAGTTATCCTGGGAAATCAGCCTAGATCATCCCAGTTGGGTCAGGATATATCCTGAGAAAATCAGCCTAGATCAAATCAGCCTGAACCATGTGAGTTGGGCCAGGATATATCCTGAGAAATTCAGCCTGAACCATGTCAGTTGGACCAGGATATATCCTGAGAAAATCAGCCTAGACCATGTCAGTTGGGCCAGGATATATCTCAGCCTGATTCAGCTATCCCCAAGTCAGTTGGGTGATCTCATTTTCAGGCATTCCATCTCAGTTGGTAATATCTTGCTAAATCTGGTGGGTAGAATACATTACAGAATTTCATAATTAAGGAGACAGTTCATCAAATGTGAACAAATTTGATCCACCATCAACAATACTATACATATTCATATTGTTATCCTTGGTATTATCATATGAGCAATATTTATCATCTGATGCAGATTCATGTTTCAAAGCAGTGGTACATATGACATTACAGCTGTTTTCATTGACTTGCGGAAACTGAGAAAAAAATCAAGTGTGGCGCAACTCCGCTGCCGCACGGCATCTGACTCTGAGTTTCAATAAGCTAGAACTTTATACAATGAAGATCAACGAAGTTTCAATACTATGCCTCACGCTGTCTCGAAGGATCTCAAGGCTCACATCCCCGCTCTCCACGACCTTGGTTATCAGGTCCAGGAGGTCTGTGACCTTCTTGGAGTTTGCAAGTCCCTTGTTTACAAAATGTTGCAATATCATCGTCTCTACGGTCTCTCACACAATCCTTTTGCCCATTTGACCATACGATGCTGTATTCTCACACCTCTTGACATCGGCTTTATCCGTTTACTCCTGGCCCACCATCACACGCTATTCCTTGATGAACTCCAGCATGAACTCCACACCCAGCATGATGTAAATGTATCTCTCTCAACTCTCATGCGTACCCTACGCTGGCTCCACTTCTCAAACAAACATGTTTCTGTACAAGTGCTTGAACGGAATGATCTCCAACGCGCAATTTTCATGAATCGGATCAGGGCAGAAGTTCCGGACCCTTGGATGTTGATGTTTACGGATGAGAGTGCAATGAACAATCGGACACAGAGCAGGAGATATGGTTGGTCAGTGATTGGGACATGTTGTGTCCAGCGGCAGGCATTTGTGCGTGGTATGCGGTATTCGATCCTCCCTGTGCTCACCCTTGATGGTATCATCGCATATGATATCATTGAGGGCTCGGTAATGGCACAACGCTTTGTTCAATTCCTTCGCGAGATGGTCGTATGTATTTTTATTGTTTCCTTTGCGTTTTGACTGATGTTGTCATTCAAATACCTCATACCAATCCGTATCCAGGACCGCGGAGTGTCCTTGTCCTCGACAACTGCAACATCCACCATGCCGAGGAAGTAAGAGAACTTGTAGAGGACAAAGCACGTACGTCCCATTTCAATTCGCTTATACTTCACACTGATGTCGTTTGCTTTCAGACTGCCGAATTATATACTTGCCACCATACTCCCCCAATTACAACCCCATCGAGCTTGCCTTTGCATCAATCAAGTCCTACATTCGCCGTCATACACATGACTGTGGCTTATTCACCATTGTTCGTGCGATGGATACCATAACACCAGATAAGGCTGTAGGTTGGTTTCGATGTGCCGGTTATGTATAAAATTTACCTGTACCGTTATGTTTTTTTTTGCCATTGTCATGCAATTGATATCAGAGCCCCATGGGCCAAAAAATGTATTCAATGTGTGTAAAAACGAGCGCATAGTGAGTATGGAAGAACGGAATAACACTGCAATCTAAAACATCCCCCCATCATCATCTCCTGCCCTAGGTGGAGCATGAAATCCTACGGGAACAGGAACCATGCTCTTGAGATCTTGGCTGTAGTAAGTTGTGCGGCGATCGTCCAGTGTTTGATCACCCTTCGTCATCTTTGGTCCAAACCATGTACATGCACCACCATCATCCCAATATATCTCGTAGCGGACAATATCATCCTTTGGGGCTAAGGGAGCGCCAACGACTGGGTGATTGCCCACTGACGGAGATTGATGCCTGAGCTTCTTGGTATGGTTCCTTTGCTTCTTCTCCCAATTCCAACCAGCACAGCCTGCAATCAAGCGCATTGCCTCCCCTTTCGACATGCCATATTCAGTAAGATCAGACACTGCAAGCGCGCCTATCACATCCGGACCATAATCATCATGGCGAAGCACGTCTTCGTAGTTACGCGCCGTATGAATACCCAGATGGTCACAGGCATAAGCCAGGTAGTCACCAAGATCATCGTCTGTGGGAACAATGGGGGATGAGAAAGGAGATGAGTCGAGCGTTCGCTTGTGTTTGGGAGTCGAGGGTGTATTACTGGCAGTTTTCGGAACGAGTGCACCCACAACAGTATTCATCAGTTGTGTGAATAATGCCACTTGGTCCATGGCCGGCTCTGCCTTGGCACGTCGGGAAGGAAGTAAAGACTTGCTGCGATTTGCTGGATCAAATGCTGCTATGTTTGGAGGAGAATTGACTGTCGCTAGTCCATCATGCTGTACAATAATTAGCTTATTTCTCAGCTACGATGGTGGGTACTTACAAGGGCAATAGCCCACTGGTGCATCATGAATGGGGTGAGAGTGAGTTCATGGTTGTCCTCGCAAATGAAAATATAGTGTCCCGGTTCATTGTCATTGCCATACTTCTTTTGCAGGATGTCGTGGAAGCGTTGTGGTGAACGCGGCCTGGGTAGGCGCGGATTCGGGGTGTGCGAGATCGTTGTCCCTGGGGTCAAAACCCAAAACTCAACTTGTTTGTGACTATTTACAACAGCCACTACATACAAATAATAGAACAAATAGAGAATATAGTAAAATGAGTGAATACGTACCCAGAGATATAGATGTCTCTACATCCAGTAGGGACACAAATAGAGACTGTCCCCAGTCTCACATAAGGCAAGGGAGGAAGAAATAGGAAAAAGAAAAAGGGAGGGAGGGAAGGGACAATACTGAATACAAAACAAACAAAACAAAACAAAAACAAAAATCCAATCAACTCAACAGGAATCTTCCAACACAAAGTCTTCCAACTTCTCCAACCGATCCACCAACTTTACCAACTTTTGCTCCAGAACCTTGAGGGCCTTAAGGGATAACAATGCTGACTCGAGCGCAAGCAATGTCGCAGCAGGTATGTCGTCAGTGGCAAACGTGGACGTTGGTAGTGTGCCCGACAAGGGTGTAGTGGGTACAAAGTCATGGAGCGGCAGTGCATGGGCATAGCAGGACGGGGTCGAGCGCAGGGTCGTGGTATGGGCTACTGAATGGGCCTGCGAGGCTCCGTGGGGTGGATCGTGGGCATGCGGGGTTGACTGGGGTAGCGGGTGACGTGGTGTGTTGGGGGCATCGAAGAGGGACAGGGGCGGACTCGTTTGGGACGGGAGGGGGCCGTACAGAGGCGTGGGGGCGTGAACGTGGGCGTAGGGGCTGGTCCATGGGTCCGGCGTTGGTCCTGGATGATGGAATGCAGCGGCCAATGGTGGGGCGATGTGGGACGGCGTTGGGGGCTCGAACGCGGCGGGGGCGGCTTGTACGGCGTCACGGAGGGTGATATGGGGGTCCTGTCGGTGGTACGCGGCTGCCGGGGGTCGAAACGAGAGCGGAACGGGGACGGATGTGTCGATATGCGCGCGGACGCATTTTTCTGGCGACGGCACGGGGTCAGACGGCGGGGGCGTGTAACGGTTCGCCTCTAGGGACGACGTCGAGGCCGTGGACGCGAACGCGGGGCGAAACGGGGGTGAAACGGAGGCAGACGCGCCGGGACGCGTGGAAATCGGCCTTGGGCGCGCGCGGAGGCGTTTTCCTGGGGATGGTGCGCGTTCAAACGACGGGTGTACGTCGTGGCTTGCATCCGGGGACGACGGAGAGGGCGTAGACGCTGACGGCAGGCGAAATGGGAGTGGAATGGGGGCAGAAACGGGGGCCGATGTTGAAAACGGCGTCTGCGGGGCGCTAGCGCGGATTCCTGGGGACGACACGGGCTCAAACGGTGGGGGCATGTCACGGCTGGCCTCTTGGGACGACGGCGAGGGCGTAGACGGTGACGGCGGGCGAAACGAGGGCGAAACGGAGGTGGTTGTGTCGATACGCGTGTTTTCGACGCGTTGGGGCGCGTGGGCGGGTCGTCCTGACGCTGGCGAGGGCGCAAACGGTAGGGGCGCGTGAAGGTTCGTCTCTGGGTACGACGGCGTGTCCGTAGGCGCAAACGGGGGGCGACTCGGGTGTGAAACGAGGGGGGACGCGTCGATACGCGTATTTTGGTCGCGTTGGCGCGCGCGGACGCATTTTTCCGGGGACGGCGCGGGCGCAGACGATGGCGGCGTGTGTTGGAACACCTCTGGGGACGATTGCGAGGGCGTACGCAAAGACGGGGGCCGAAACGAGGCGGAAACGGGTGGAGACGCGTCAATACGCGTATTCACGTTGGACTTGCGCGCGCGGACGCGTTTACCTGCACGGCAACCGCGGAAACGGCGAGGAGGGGCGTACCTGGGACTGCACATGCAACAGCCGTTGCAATGCGCGCGCTTTCCTTCGACTACCGGGTCTCCGTTACTCGTTTGATGCGCGAGGCGCGCTCCATGTTGGACGGGTTCGTTGCGGCCGTTCTGGGGCTTTCCGGGCGCGGTTTTTCGAGCGGGATCTGTGGGGGGTCGTCTTCCGAGTCCGTTGGATGTGTTGAGATGAGTGTGGGTGGGGGAACTAGTGAAATAAATGGGAAAAGCGAAGGGGGGGGCATATTGAAGACCGTGTGACGTGGCTGTGACGGCGTGACAAAAAGGCAAAAGAGCCGTGTTCTGCAGCCAAGGAGGCGCAACTGGTACGAAGAAAGTATACTGAGGTGTCGAAAACATCGGGGATGGGTCTAAGAGCTGACAGAAGACTAGGGGTGCTCGAAATGCTGACGAATACGGGGCGCTGTTGACTATGGGGCGCTGTTGCTGCCAGAAAGAGAGAGAAAGGTGTAAAAATGGTGAATTCAAAGAGGGAAAGGTGAAGTGAGCTTGACACTCCTCGCGGTGGGCTCCAGATGTGGTGAACGCGGCCTGGGTAGGCGCGGATTCGGGGTGTGCGAGATCGTTGTCCCTGGGGTCAAAACCCAAAACTCAACTTGTTTGTGACTATTTACAACAGCCACTACATACAAATAATAGAACAAATAGAGAATATAGTAAAATGAGTGAATACGTACCCAGAGATATAGATGTCTCTACAGCGTGCAAGTGAAATCTCTAATCCTGTAGCTCCCTGTGGAACAGCGGCTGGATCCTGGGGTATACTGTCCAAGCCATCGTTTTCGACAGCAACATCAGGCTGTGGAATTGATTAGAATGTTGACCGAGAGAATGACTTGATACTTACATTGATAGGACATCTTTTTTTCACGTCATCAATATCAATAATTATGTTGACTTTTGTGTATCGGTTGTCGTTGATTTTTGACACAAGCTCTTTATATTCAGACTCCTTTTCCACATCTAATGCATTGGTTTTCCTATGAGTAAAATGTTAGCTTCATGTCAGTAAATATTCAAATAAGATGTAAATACATACATTCAACCCGGATGATGGTACTTGAACTTGTAGCGCTGTTGTTCCGACACCTTCCATTTTATTTCACCAAACCGGGTAAGCATGGCTCGCATAAAAGGAACATAGTTCTTGGGCAGACAGGTGAATGCAAGTTCTTTACTGTAGACGTCCCGTTTAGACTTGACAGCAGGTTGCTTTCCAACCTTTGGGACAGCTGGAGTATGGTGAATGAGCTGGATTGAGAAGTTTGTACATAAGTCCTCATCCTCATCCGAAGGTACATCAGAGTCCACCATAGTAAAGGTACAACGAACAGCACTTCGAAATTTTATTTATACATTTGAAACTCAGAGTCAGATGCTGTGCGGCGGCGGAGTTGCGCCACACTTGATTTTTTTCTCAGTTTCCGCAAGTCGATGAAAACAGCTGTAAGATCTATAAAATATTGTGAATAATATATCAGAAATAGTTGAAAGATAAAAATTAAACTATATATTATTAAGGTTTGATATTTTTGTATATATACTGCAAAGTCATGTGTTGCATATATGTTTTGTAGCAGCTTTAGATGTATTCTTTGACACTTTCTGAGAAGTATTTCATGTACAAATAATGAGTTATGCGTAGATGCATTGACATATAAAAGAAGTCATACATAGAATTCAATAATAAATGGTAGTTCTTTGTTGGGCTGTGAAATTCAATGGTGTGAACCAAGGCGATCTATATTGGGAAGACATTGTACTGTTTCTTTTGTTATATGTGAGATAATATAAGAAGAATGATAATCTCCACTATTGTTTAATACTCTCTTTTGGGGCAATTGCAAGTGTAGTGAAATTGGGTGACCATGCATCTAACAGCATGTTAATCTAAGAAGTTCAAATTGGGTAGAGTGGTATTGGTAGAGTGGATAAGGCCAACTCGGGAGTACAATCAGGGCAGTTTCAGCACTGGTTTTTGAGACTAGACAGTTCTGCATTAGCAGAAGGTTTTAAAGCTGGTGAGTGAGTAGTGAGCGTACAGATGGAGGACTTGTGAGTAGTGTAAACAACTCAGATGTGAATATGGTTGCGACTCAATGGCTATGTCCTAAAATAGGTTATTATATGAAATTACAATAACAGATTTAGTGATAGGGGCATGTCTACTACCAAATTTATTTGTTTGTGGACATTTTGTAAGGTTTACAATTTAAATTGAGACCCTGATAGACCCAGGGCCATGATACATCAGGGGACTTTAGGTCAAATATATGTTTTCTATCTTATATTTATACTGTGAAAAGTGATTTATTGCCAGTGGTCCAGGAAATAAAATAGAGCTGCAGGAAATAAAAACCACAAAAATCTGAAGATTTTTTTACTTTTATATCTAAAAAAAAAAAGCTTATATCACCATCGGACTCTGAAAAGTGTAGAAACATCACCTGATCCAGAAAACATTTTTTTAGAGTCTTAATATAGACAACTGAGCTTAAACCAGCTAAAGAGATTAAAAAGGACTTTACACATCAAATAGAGAAGATGGTAGTTCACGTTTAAGAGGCAAAAGAGGAATAAGGTTCTAAGGTTAGGTTCAAAGGGTGACCTGACTAATGATTATATAATCATGATTACATAATAAAGTGAACAAAACTAACATTAAAAATAAAGTAATCTAACTTTATTATATTTATTTGTTTCTATTTATTTACCATATGACTAAGTTGTAACATTACTTACAAATGTTTTAGTAATAATATTGGCAGACAAGCACTATATTAGTCTTTATGTATATTTATTTGTATATATTTACTATAGTGCAAATAAGATTATATAAACTAAAAAATATGATGAAATATGTATTATTGGATTATATAAGTAGACTTTTTATATACAAAAACACTATGATGATTAGTATGAAATTTAGCATTTATTATACAAAATTATCTTATATATTTTGATTAGTTATATATGAGTATTACTATTGTAATCAGTACAAAATTGGATAAATAATACTAGAAATTATCTTATATAGTCACTATTATGATCAGTACAAAATTTGGTATATATTATCAGAAATTATCTTATATAGTTATACTGGTCATGTGTAACTGTCATCATTACAATTAGTATAAAACTTGGTATTCAATACCAGAAATTATCTAATATAGTTAGAGCAGTCACATGTGACTGTGATATCTTATCCAAAAAAGATGTATTAGTTAGTAATTCAATTTTTAGCTGATTCTGATAAGAATTGAGGCCAGTATGAATATTTTGAATATGATTGGATTTGTTATATGTAATGAATACTATGATAATCAGTATGTAATTTAGCATGTATTATATAAAATTACCTTATATGGTTAGACTGATCACATATAACTATTACTATTGTGATCAGCACAATATTTAGTATATAATATGAGAAATTACTTTATGTGGTTAGATTGGTCACATAATATCCAAAATTGTTATATTAGTCAGCAGTTCAAATTTCAGCTGATTCCAATAAGAATTGAAGGTAGTATAAAGATTTTAAATATAATTAGAATGTAGTTTGTTTTTTGTGAGACAACCCATATTTAGATGCTTATGTAAGCTTGTCCAAACATGTGGTGTTATTTGCCAGTATCAGAAGTAGAATCATATTTCTTGCCCAAAAAAATTTTGTCCATAGGCGATCAACTTTATTAATTATTATTATAACAAGGGGCTGCTGCACGCTGTGGGCTTCGCATCGGGGGAATGAAATAGGATTAGAAAGCAAACTACAATCATTACAATTGTTAAGATGTTATTACATGGGGATCGAGACGGGTTGGAGAACGATATTATACAGGAATGAAGGTGGTGAAATTTTTTTATTTGGTTTTGTGTGTTTAACAGGGGGCATTTTTTCTTCGGGAATGTCAAGAGAGGAGTTATTTTCGGAGGCCAACGTGTCAGAGTCTCTTTCGGACTCAAGGGGTAAAGGGAGTAAGGGAGAGTGATCAGGAGGGAACAGATCGTGGAAGGGATCGTTGGGGATGGTGAACGATTTTGTTTAGAGGGGCCTTCCTGAATGTCGGAGTAGTGTTGGGGAAGTTCGGTCTCAGACCGATCCAAACCCAGTTTAGACTGAACCGAAACCGCCGGTCTCGGTTTCGGTTTGGAAATTTCCAGCGGAGACCAAACCATTCGATCTCCGGTTT
The DNA here is from genome assembly GCA_963556145.1 of Hygrocybe punicea. NCBI lineage: Eukaryota > Fungi > Basidiomycota > Agaricomycetes > Agaricales > Hygrophoraceae > Hygrocybe > Hygrocybe punicea. The sequence continues at coordinate 5,978,320 of OY744463.1, forward strand.
GGGGATTTGGCTGCAGGCCGAAACGGTTTCAAACTCAGTTTGAACCACAAACCGACAGTCCAAAGTTGGCTCCTTGGCTGACTTCGAAAGTCACCCAAAGTCACCAACGCCCACCAGCAACACCCCCGATGTACACCAAACGAGGACGATGGAGCACCCGAGGTCAACAAAACGGGCGGCGGGGTACTCCCTGCCGCCCGCGTATGTTTTTGATTTTTATTTATTTGAACTTTAACTAACGCATTAACACATTACAGGTTGACGCACCACCACCACCAACACCACCGTCACCACCATCACCACCACCACCACCACGACGGCGACGACGGCGACTGCCACCATGACGGCCACAACCATGACAGCAGCGATCAACGCCACACCGGACACGCCAACTCCTCCAACGCGCGCGCATGCAAACGAACATGAACGGAGTGGAATGGTAGTCATCGAGCAGCAGGGGATGGTGCATCCACCCCCGCTCCTTCGTGGTATGTATTTTTATTGACTTTTTCACTGATTTTATTTGTATATCACAGAACGTGGCACTGTACCACCACCACCACCACGCAACACCACCACTACCACCATCACCACCGAGGAACGCCAAAACGCGGGGTCAACCCGGCCGTCGTCGTGTGTACAATGCGTATGACGCGCCTGGACACCCACGCGAAGAGGCTCCTATGCCACCACCACCACACGTCCACCGAAAACAACCAAAGCGGGTGCAACCCGGGAATCGTCACGTGCACAATGCGTATGACGCGTAGGGCACCACCACCACCACCACCACCACCACCACCACCATCACCACCACGCTGTAGATGCGGGTTCTTGGTGGCTTTGGAACTATATAAGAAATAATAAAGATCCTAACCAGAGGGTGTCAGCGTAGAAGTGACTGGATAAATCAGTGTCGGGAATAGAAGTAAAAAGAAGGGAATGTTAGTAAAAGTAAAGCCGCTGTGTAAAACTGGACTAATAACGACGAAGCCGGCGATGAACGGAGTGAAAACGGACAAATAATAAAGAACCCGACGATGCCGACGATGTCGGGTACGGCGGGTCGGGTCGGGTCGGGTCGGAAACGATGAACGAATATATGGGAACAATGATAAAGACGACGAAGTGGACTATAAAAAGCTAAGGATCAACATGGACGAGCATTTGAAGGGATTAAAAGACGATTCTGACTAAAGGGGAATGGGGACTAAGGGTATGTTATTTTGTATGGTCGTCGGGGACCGTTTTTATAGTACAGGAAACAGTAATCTACTTTCGGACATGTCTACTTCGGCCGATGGTAAGCTACAAAGAAAGGTTGGAATGGGGATGTGGAAAGGGGGGTTGCAAAGCAACGAAGACAGGAAATGGAGGGGAAAACGAATATGCAAGGAAAAGATCTAGAAAGTCCTACATATCTCCGAAAGGATGAGGGGATGCATAAATAAAGTAAATCCGAAGTCGGGGATTGAGTCCGAAGAGATCCATCTCCTGGAATTGGAACTCCGAGGCGTTTGAGGCTGCCGGATTTAGCCCAAAAGCGGCCGTCACAAAGCGGCATGTGTCGGGTTACGTCGGTCATGTCGGGTCACGTCACGTCATGTCACGTCGGGTTACGTCAGGTTCGAATGCAAGTCGAATGGCGGCAACGGGTTGGTCCGGATTCATGATATATTGATGATACGGACTCAGAGGGACGTCGACCCTCTACAACGCGCCTACCCAAACCGGCCAACACGGCAATCGTGGGTCCAACCCGCCTTCGCGCGAACAACGCGTGTGACACGTCGGGTCACCACCACCACCACCACCACCACCACAACACCCAAACGACAACAGCCGAGGCCGAATACACGCGTTCAACGCGTGTGTTTCGCTAGGACAGGGCTGGGCAGCCCACCAAACCCCCAATCCCACCTCGTAATGAGGCCGGCCACATCAATTGACGTGTGCGGCACTCTTGCGAGGTCAGATGGGAGTGAGGGCCCCCAGCCCATATGGTTCGTGGTCTAGACCGCGTTTGGACCGAAACCGAACCGATGCAAACAGTTTGCATCGGTTCCGGTCTGGTTTGGGGATTTTGGGTGGAAAACCGGACCATTCGGTTTCCGGTTTGGGCAAAAAGGCCCCAAACCGGACCAAACCGAACTTCCCCAACACTATGTCAGAGGTTCATTTCCATTTGCTGGGTTTTCCTTGCATGGAAGTAAGTGAAAGGGGACATGGAACATGGAAAGCGCAAATGTGCCTTTGGGAGAAGAGGGAGTAGATGGTATCTTCAGAAAGGCAATTTCCTTCACTTCAATGAGAAGCCATTGATTGGTACCAGGTTCTGTGTACAATGTGCCGGCTATTGTACACAGAGATCCGATGGCGGGTGACTTCAGGTTTTTGAAACAGGGATTGGATGTGGGATAGCGTATAACATGTTTGGTCTCACGGTTACCATGAACTGCGAATTGAGTGACATCTAATGCAAATTGTTTTTCGGAAAGTTTGGGACCGGCCTAAAAAGATTGAAAAGATGTAAAGCGAGGAATAGGGAGTGTAGTAGCTTACCAGGCCGCTTACGAGGATGGTCAGTGGGATGGGAGGAAGTATGGAGGGGATGGCATGAAATTGAAAGGCATCAATTTGAGCGATGTAATCGTCAACACAGTGGCCTTCTCCAACATTTGTCGTCTTGTTCATGTTGATGATTTTACCTCCAACATAGTACAAACTATCATCAGGAGGGTCGGGCGTGCCTGGCGAAATGAAGTGGTGAAGTAGGGCATTGGATGTCAACCAGATGCCTTCATCATTCAGAGAAAGCAGTAGTTCAGCATCAAAGGAAATAGTTTTGGGTTTGTTGTCAAAAATGCGACAGGGGTTCGTGCAGGGCATGAAGCCAAAGATGAGAGAACAGCCCGACATTGGAAAAGGGGCGCTTGGAACAGCAATCATAATGGTCAGAGGTGTATGTATGAGAGCATAGGATAGTAAGGTGCCATTGGAGTTTAGTTGATCGAAGGTGATGTTTGAGTCAGTCATTGTTGAAGTCATTGAGATCGACGGTGAGACAGGAGCACCCTATAGTGGCTTCGGATGAAATAGGGGAGTGATATAAAGAAGTTGGGCGAACGTTGAAGATGTCAAAAGTCAAACATGTCTTCTCACAACAATCGAGTACAAAATCATGTTGAATTACATTCTCAACGGCCGGAAATTCTGATAAAGTATTATCAGAATGGGATTCAGTGCATACACATCTTTTGCTGGGATAGTGCAATCCAAGTGTTGTCGACAAACATATATGAAATAAATGATGAAGGGCCAGATGTGGTAAGTGGACAGTATGCTGCAGTGTGATTGGAATCTAAATGGTGGTGAAGCAACGGTATCATTACGAGTTCTTTTAATTTATTAAAAGACTCGTTCTTTATCAAACCAGCACAGTGAGGGTTCGTAATTAATTAATGTTCTATGATCGCCTATAGAGAAAATGTTTTTGGGCAAGAGATATGATTCTATTTCTGATACTGGAAAATCGGATACAGTTGGGGCCATGTGTGGACAAGCTTACATAAGCATCCAAATATGGGTTGTCATAAAAAAGACATATTACCTTCCAATTATATTCAAAATATTCGTACTGGTCTCAATTCTTATCAGAATCAGCTGAAAATTGAACTGCTGACTAATGTAACCATTTCAGGTAAGGTGTGACAGTCACATGTGACCGCTCTAACCATATAAGGTAATTTCTCATAGTATATACCAAATTTTGTGCCGATCACAATGGTGACAGTCACATGTGACCAGTCTAACTATATAAGGCAATTTTTCATAATATATGCCAAATTTCATACTGATCATCATAAACTTCATCGCATCTAAAAATCAAATTATATATTGTAATAATATATATTTCATCAGATGTTTGAGTTTATATAGTGTTATTTGAGCTTTAGTAAACAAATACAAATAGATATAAACAAAGACAAATAAAGCATTCTCCTGTGAATATTATCACTGGACATATGTGATCAATGTTACAACTTGATCATATAACAAACAAATACAAATAAACAAACCCCATATGGTTAGATCACTTTGTATTTCAATTGTGGTTTTGGGCAATTTTCTTATGTAATCATGATTATATAATCATTAGTCAGATCACCATTTGAACCCAGACTTTGAACCTTATTGCACTTTTGCCTCTTGAACCTGAACCACCACCTTCCCCATTTGATGCGTTAAGTTCGCGTTTTTTGACCTTTTTGGCTCGTTTAAGCTCAGTTTTCCATATTTAGACTCCGAAAAAATGTTTTCTGGATCAGGTGATGTACCTGCACCATTCAGGGTCCAATGCTGACATAATATTTCCTTTTATAGACAAAAAAGTCGAAATTTCTTTAATTTTTTGTGCTTTTTCTTTTTTCTGGCTCTGTTTTGTATCTTGGAGCACTGGTAATGTCTTTTATTGGTGTAAATTATCATTGGTTGACATAATCTATCATTTGATAGCCAATCTCACTGTCAACGTTCAAAGTATGTGGAAATTTCGCATTTTTTCACCTTTTTAGATTGTATAAGCTCACTTTTTAACCTACAGGTTTGCAGTGGATCTTTTCTGGCTCAGGTATGAATCTATTACCATCTATGATCAAATGTTTACATATTATATTTATTTATAGGCCTAAAATGCAAAATTTTGTGGATTTTTTCGATTTTTACTGCTCTTTGTGCTGGAATTTGTATTGGTATGTTGTTTATTCATCTTCTCCAGATATATTTGATATATCCATATTATCATCCAGCTTTTATTTTCAAAAAAACTATAAACCTGTTCACAAAAATGTTAAAAATGTCATCATTGTCACAATGTCTTATGATTTTTATCATTGCAATGTTTTGGGCACAATGTGCTGTCACTGGGATTGGCCTTGTGCCTCCTGCAAGTGTCATACAAACCGTCCATGTCACACCAACTGTCTCTGTCATACCAAATGTCACTCTATGCCCAGTTACTTTGAATTTTTACAAAGACAATTTGCCAAAGCATGAAAATCCCACTTATTTACCAAGTTTAGTCTCTGTTCATCAAATTGGTCTCCAGTCCACCTCTTCTTTCACATCACAAATCCCTGAAAAATTCACAAGTGTCCACAACAGTACTGAATTTGTTCTATCTAGTTCTCAATTAACTCATACCTCTTTTCTATTTGAACTATATGCCAGAGTTATCTTAAACATGTTTGATTTGCTTACTGTGTATCATTGTACAACTAGCATGGCTAATAAATGCATGTATATTAAGTTGAAACTTCAACAGAATGTGTTCAGAAAACATGACTTCAGAGCTTACTTGAAATATGTTACAAAACAACCTCTATTAGCCAATGGGGCAATTGTACTATTTTTCTTGGTTCTGCATCATTTTCTAGCTTGTCAAGTGTCTGCTCACTATATTTGCAATAAAACTTCGAAATTATTTGACATTTTCAAGTCTGACAATATATCTTTCAGTGCTAACATTCATATTGACTGTATTGGTGGAGGCAAAGCACATGTATTCTCACTTCAAGAACTAATGCCTGCTTCAATCAATGACAATGCTAGTATGGATACAGCCAAGTGTAAATTCTACTCTTACATGACAAAAAATGAAGCACACTCTCTGGAATTATCATCTGAGAAGTCATTCATAATTGTAAATCACCCATTTGAACTGTTGATTCCAAAGTTGACCATTGCAAACTTGAAGGTGATTGCAGCTAGTCATAGCATTCATGTTCACTCAAAAATGAATCATGCATCAATTCAAAATGCAATTCAGACTCATGTGTGCTGCAACTGCCCTGAATTTTTATCTGTCTTTGAATACATTGAATTTGTTGATAAAGAAGCAATTGCAATTCACAAGAAAACCTTGAACATCAGAGCAGTCAATAAGTTTAAAGCACAACATCCTGACAAACATGCAAAACAAAATCTGACTGCTGTACAAAAATTTTATAATGAAAACCCTGACAAGCATGCTAAACAAAATCTAGCAGCTGTACAGAAATTTCATCTGGAAAATCCTGATAAGCATGTTATGCAAAACCTTGCAGCTGTTACCAAATTCAAAGTTGATCATAATGAAATGCATCTACAACACACACTAAATGCAGTTAGAAGACATACCATAAATCACCCTGAGCAGCATGCACAAATAAATCAGATTGCTGTTCAAACATACAGAGACAATATACAATTCCCTCCAGTTCCACCTTCGGCAAAATTGCAACACACTATTATTTCAGGGTTTTACGAGTTCTTTTAATTTATTAAAAGACTCGTTCTTTATCAGACCTGGTTCAGTGAGGGTTCGTAATTGATTAATTAATTAATGAAGTTGATCGTATGTAGGGGACTTTTTTGTTGGGCAAAAGATATGATTCTACTTGTTATACTGAAAAATAACATGTGGTCTAAGCCATGTCTGGACAAGCTTACATAAGCATCCAAATATGGGTTGCCTCAGAAAAGACACATTACCTTCAAATTATATTCAAAATATTTGTACTGACTTCAATTCTTATCGGAATCAGCTGAAAATTGAACTGCTGACTAATATAACCATTTCGGGCAAGGTGTGACAGTCACATGTGACCAATCTAACCATATAAGGCAAGTTCTGATATTATATAGCAAATTTTTTACTGATCGCAATGGTGACAGTCACATGTGACCAGTCTAACCATATAAGGTAATTTTACATTATATATGCTAAATTTTGAGCTGATCACAGGAGTTATAGTCACATGTGACCACTATTACTATATATGGAAATATCAGCCATATAAGTAGAAATGAGCTTAACTCAGATAATATACTGATATTTTTACTTGAAACATAAAATTCAATGTGATATTGCTGTATATATACATTATCTTATATGCTAATTATATATTTCAAGCAAAATTACGGTGTTCATAATAATCATGCAAACAAAAATCCAATAAAAGAAAAAAGACTTTGTTCATGCCATATGTAACATTAGCCCAATCACCAAGTACAGCTGTCTTCATGTTATCATCTGTTGCACAGCATACAAGGTCCTGGAGAAGAGAAGTCAATTATTATCATAATGTTTAGGAGACAGTTGTATTTGACAGTTGACCTATTGCTTCCTCAACATTTCTTTTATGGCTGAGCACATTATATAATGATACAGCACAGAAGACATACAGTAATAGAGGAGGTTGATGAACACTCAAGACACTCTATGTAGTTTAGTTTTTCTACTTTTCATGTTGCTGCTGTGAAAGATGGGCTTATTAGAACAATTGGAAGTATACAACATATGATATATATCTTATACCATATGTAACATGCTTTATACAATTGTTTACTTCGTCATGGAAGTAGAGAGGGGAAAAAAAGAACTCGTTCATGCCATGCGCAGCACTGGCCCACTAAACAAGTTGTAGTGATACCTCTGCAAACAATTTCATTGAATCTGGTTGTGCTGTCTGTGGAAGATTGACTCCAGTCTCTCAATTGCAAAGCTACACAGACTTGAATTTGAGTTGTTTGAAACAAGCTGGTATAACACAAAAAGAGCGCTTCTCAGTAAATGATCCCATAGAATCTACAGATGGCCCTGTAATCATTGATGACTTGCTTGACATTTGCAAAAAGTGTTGCAAGTCATTGTCCAAAGGCAAATGTCCAACTATGTCACTTGCAAATGGCTTATGGCTTGGTAAAGTTCCAGAACAATTGAGCAACTTGTCTTATGCTGAGCAACTGTTAATTGCTAGAGTGAGACATAATAGATGTATAGTTCGAGTTTCATCTGGAATGCACAAAATGAGAGCCAATGCCATCACATTTGCTAATCCAACTCCAAAGATGTATGACATCTTGCCTCCACCTATTGATGAGTTGGATGAAGTGCTAGCATTTATTTATACTGGACCATGTAAGCCTACAAAATCTGATTTTGAGCGTACACCATTGCTTGTTAGAAGAAATAAAGTTGCAATTGCATTAAACTGGTTGAAACTCAATCACTGTGACTATTTTGACTTGGAAATTTCAGAAGATAACTTGAATCAATACCCTGAGAATGATATACCAGTTGTGGTAGAGTACAGGCAATCATTTGTTAACAAAAACCCAGAAGCTTATTGAAATAAACTGGTAGGAGGTCACTGTGAATACTAATATATTGTGTGATACAAAACTACACTACTCACCTGGTAGGAGGTCACTGTGAATACTGAGGATACACAGTGAGCTCCCCACCAGGTTTGACCGCTTTGGGACAAATAGATACAAACAATCAGCCACAATCTTCGAAATCTACTAAGTCCATACTCTCTTGTAGTAGAGTGACTCATCACAACCTAACACTCCCTCTTGATCAGGCAACTCTACAAGTTTCTCAATCCCAACATTTCCACCATAGCAATCACCTTAGGCCGGCCAAGAGCTTTAGTCAAGATGTCTGCAGGCATATCATCTGTCCTGACATGCATCACATTAATGTTGCCCTTCTCCACTTCATCACGCAACCAGTAGAACCGCAGATCCAAGTGTTTCATGCGTCCATGATGCTCAGGATTCTTGGCAACAGATATTGCAGATTGGTTATCAATGAGAAGTGGTGAGGAGGTGGTGATGGTGTATCCCAGTTCAGTGAACAGATTCCGCAACCAAAGGATTTCCTGGCCAGCAGAGGTTGATGCAACATACTCTGCTTCTGTGGTTGACAGCGCAACAATCCCTTGAAGCTTGCTTGACCAGCTGATTGCACCAGTGCCCATCTTCACCACATAACCACTTGTGGATCGTCCATTGTCAAGATTGCCACCATGGTCTGCATCGGTGTACGTGGTGAACAATTGAGTAGATGTGGGATCAGGTGCATAGGTAAGCTTGAGGTCGAGAGTGCCTTTGAGGTAGCGGAAGAGATGTTTCACTGCTTTCCAGTGGGTCATTCCAGGATTCTTGTTGAACCGGGCAAGTACACCAACAGCATAGGCAATGTCAGGACGAGTAGCAGTGGCAAGATACATCAATGCACCAACTGCTTGGAGGTATGGAACAGCACGCATCTCCTCAATGTCTTTGGAGGATGTAGGAGACATGTCATTGCTGAGTTTCAAGCCAGGATCCATGGGAGTGCTGAGTGAGTTGCAATCAGAGAGTCCAAAGCGTTCCAGCAGTGTGAGAATGTACTGGCACTGAGAAAGTGACAGGGTGCGCTTGGATCTGTCTCTGATGATTTCAACACCCAACAGCCATGACGTGGGTCCCAGTTCTCGGAGCTTGAAGTGCAACTTGAGTTCTGCAATGACCTGATTGATTTTCTCTTTGGACTTGCAGGCAATGGTCATGTCATCAATAAAGACTGGAATGATAATGCGCATGTCCTCCTTGCCATAAATCCAGATGCTGTGTTCACAAACAATCCTCCTGAAGCCCATTGACTCCAAGACAGCATTGAGCTTCTTGTGCCAGCACCTTCCAGCCTGTTTGAGCCCATAGAGTGACTTCTGCAAATGCCAGACCCAATCATTGCTCTTCTCAACAAATCCCTCTGGCTGGCGCATGTAGACTTCTTCTTCAAGGGTTCCATTGAGAAATGCAGATGAAATGTCTACACTCTCCAAATGGAGATCCTCAAGTGCAGCCAATGCCAGGATGGCGCGTAAAGCAGCCCATTTTGGAGTAGGAGCAAATGTTTCAGTGAAATCAAAGCCTGGGCGTTGCGAATATCCTTGGGCCACCAATCTCCCTTTGCGACGCTCAATAGATCCATCAGCATTCTTTTTGACTTTGAACACCCAGCGGCTGCCAATAGCTTTGTGGCCAGGTGGAAGCTGAACCAGATCAAAGGTGCCATTCTCAATCAAGGCCTGAATCTCATCTAGAGCAGCTTTGTGCCAGAGTTTCCTCTCCTCTTCTGGGCGAGACATTGCTTCAGCATAGGAGTTTGGCTCTCCATCATGATTGACTGTCTTGCATGCCCACTCAGAGGTATTGAATGCATATTCAACTGCTTGATCCCAAGTCAAGTAGGCATGATGTTGGCCTTCTGTGACAAAAGCCAGACCTGCTCTGACAGCATCAGCATATTCCAATTCATCATCACTTTCATCTCTGGGCAGGAGATCGAGTTCATCATCACTGCTTGAGTCATGTACAGATGTAGTTGATGGAGTTGAAGTTGAAGCTGGAGCTGGAGCTGGCGCTGGATTTACAGGAGGCATAAGCAAGGGATCAGGAGTGGGTGTAGCTGAAGATGGGGGAGGAGTTTGAGGTAGGGGCACAGGCTGAGTGAAGTACTTTCTCTCTAGTGCAGATTCATTGAGGGAGCCTTGAGGACGACTGGACCTGGGGGGATTCGTGCGTTTGGGAGGTGGAAGAACAGGTGCTGGATTGCGAACAGGACCTACTGGAGGAGCAGCAGGAAGTGGAACACCAGGTGCAGGATCATTTTCAGCAGCAGGAGCAGGTGCTTCATCACCATTGTCATCATCTCCCTCTGGATGGAGCACCACTCCAGGATGTTTGGGAGGAGCCTCCACAACAGGTGGCTCAGAGACAAGGTTAATGGCAGTGGGAGAGTTCCCAGGGAAACACCGCTCATCAAATACTGCATGGCTACTGATTATAATCCGCTTTTCTACTGGGTCCCAGAATTTCCATGCTTTGACACCTTCTGGATAGCCAACAAAGATACACTTCTTTGAGTGTGGTTGCAGTGCTTTCCTCTTTTCCTTGTGAACCAGCACATACGCCAAGCAACCAAACACTCGAAAGTAAGAAATGTCAGGCCGTTTACGTTTCCAGACATAGTAGGGTGTCTCTCCATCCAATGCAGAGGTAGGTGTCCTATTGCTGGTGTGCACAAAGGCTGCCACAGCTAGCTTCCAGAAGGAGGGAGGGAGTTTTGCCTGAACCAGGAGTGCAGTAGCGCCACCAGCTACATCACGATTGGCACGTTCTGCAACTCCATTCTGATGGGGTTCATTTGGTTCAGTGTGTTGGCATTTGATTCCCTCACTGGCACAGAAGTCAACATATTCATGGCCAATGTATTCACCTCCTTTGTCATCCCTGGTAGACCGGATTCTCCTGCCAGTCTGGTTCTCTGCATCTGCCTTGAACAGCTTGAATGAAGCCAATGCATCACTCTTTTTCTTGAGGAAAGCAACAGTTTTCCAGCGTCACTTGTCATCAATGAACAGTTCCCAATAGCGATAGCCCTCTGCTGTTTGCACAGGCAGTGGGCCCTTCAGATCCATGTGGATGAGGTTAAGAATCTGAGTGCGACGAGTGGCTGTTTTGGGAATGTCATGACGGTGTTGCTTTCCAAAGATGCATGGTTCACAGATGGGATCAGGAGTAGACTGAGACTTGATCACCATCCCTGTGACGAGCTTGTTCTTGTGCATGAGTTCCACATCAGCAAAATTGAGATGGGAACAACGACGATGCCAGAGAGTGAGATCCAGGGGACAAGTGCTAACTGCGTGAGCAGACTGAGACTGGGGCACAATGACTTTGCCGTCCAAGTACCCGACGTTGTGAATGTCAACAGTGGCAGTAAAACGAAGTTGGTTCTGCTGATGGAACAGAACCCTGTCATCCTCAATGGCTATTTTGAAGCCTTTCTGACGTGTGAGGTAAAACAGAGAGAGTAGATTACTGCCAAGATCAGGTACATGAAGGACGTCATGGAATACAACAGGATACAGGGGTATACTCCTAGCGACTGGTTGAAACTCAACAGATCCCATCCCAGCCGAGTAGATGATTGAATCATTGGCAAGGCGAATTGGGACAATGTGAGGGGAATAGGAGCGAAACCAGTGTCGGTGGGGTGTCATATGTGATGTGGCACCTGTATCCGGGTTCCAGTCAGTGCATGCTCGAGATTGCAGCCAATTGCTGCGGTGAGAAGGAGGAAGATAACTTGCATTGCCTGCAAACTCAACAACAGCAATATTGCTGGCTTGCACAGGAGCGCTCTCAGGAATGTCTTGGGAGGCCTCCTTTGCATTTTGTCTGCGCTTCCAAGCCCGTTGGTTTCCCTGACCCTGCTTGTTGCCACCCTGCTTTTTGGCCTCAGCTGAGGCTTTCTGCTTCAATGAGCAGTCCCTCTCAACATGGCCCTCTTTTCCACAAAAATAGCAGGTGACTTTTGAAGCGAATGAAGCAAGGTGGGATGAAGTACCAAGGGTGCGCGCAAGACGTTGGCTTTCTTCATTTTGGAATGCAGATTTGAGTTTGTCGAGGTCAAGAGTGTCGAGGAGGAGTAGCGATGAGGCAAAGTTATCGAATTCGGAGGGGAGAGCGAGGATGAGACTCATGGAAAGGAGTTCTTTGTCGAGGTCGTCAAGGGTGAATCCAGGTGGACGCAGGGCTTGAATGTCCTACATGGCCTTGTCAGCACGAGCCATGAGCTCAGTGAGCGTCTCATTGTCATCTTTGCGAGTGCTGAACAGGATTTTGTAGGCGTTGAAACGAGCGCCTGGCCGTTTTTGGAGGTGGACTGCCTCCAAGGCCTTCCACATAGCAACAGGATTCCCCTTTGAGGCTTTTACGTGCACTTTCTGGTTGTCCTCCAGTGCAAGCCAAATCTCCCCACTAGCTTTTGCAGCTTTCCTCTTCCACTCAGCAAGCTCTTTCTTCTCAGCAGCAGTAGGATGTGCAGCATCAGCTGGCACGGGCTGGGGCGTAGAACCATCAACGTATTCCCAAAGCTCCTTGGTGGCTAAATAAGCCTCCATGTTGTCAGACCACTGACCCCAATTGGAGCTGGAGAGAGCGGGGAATGTACGTTTAGTGTCAGAAGACATGATGGTGCTCAATATACGACTCTAGTTAGATGTGGGGGGTGTGGTAGGAAGTGAAGCTGGAAACAGTCTCCTTAAAGCAGAGAGATTAACAGTCTGTTCTCAATCAGACGAAATCGGCTCAGGACAGCAGTAGTTGAAAATGGAGAGTCTTCAGACCAAAATCTGAAGGGGAGGCAACTGAATACCCGCCAGCCCAATCTCCCTACATGCTGTATCACAATGAGAGGTGCAGTAGCAACTGGGGTAACACTCCAGAGGAGGCCCAGGGAAGTAGCACTTCACTATGACTTGGCCTTGTTCTAGTCCTTTCTCAACAGACCAATAACCACTCCCAACAGGTAGAACTGTCAGAAAAGATGGATGCACACCCCACACACCTATTTGAGACGAAATCAAGCCTAACCCAAGCCCAAAAAGTGGCCTACAATGACCTCACACAACCACAGTAGCCCAAAACCCAAATAGACTCAGAAACAGCAATAAACTGTTCTGAAGTTACTAACACAGGCGAAGTAAATCGACTCCGGACGACGAAGCGCTAAGACGAGGACGTTGTACTGTTGCTAGGGCAAAGTATACGTGCCGAAGCAAGTGCTGACAACGATTCGAGTCGGTCCGATGGGTAGTTGTCGAAAACAGGGGTCGATCTCGGGAACGGCGAGGTTTTAGCATACGATAGTTGTTCCCAATCGATTCGGCGTAGTAACAAACGGTTTGGGCGAAGGGGGGGCGGTTATTCGTTAAGCTAGAGCGCAGGGCTCATAACCTATTGAAATAAACTGGTAGGAGGTCACTGTGAATACTAATATATTGTGTGATACAAAACTACACTACTCACCTGGTAGGAGGTCACTGTGAATACTGAGGATACACAGTGAGCTCCCCACCAGGTTTGACCGCTTTGGGACAAATAGATACAAACAATCAGCCACAATCTTCGAAATCTACTAAGTCCATACTCTCTTGTAGTAGAGTGACTCATCACAACCTAACAAAGCTACTGCTGTCAATGACATGGAAGAAGAAGAAGGAACTGAGACTGGCATATGTCCATTTGTTGTTCATGGTCTGACTGGTGAAGAGTACTCAACCAAAAGCATCAAAGCCATCAAAGCAATTGCACTAAAACATCTGATGGATAATAAAAAGATCCTGGCAATTGGTCATGAGAGTGATCCAGAGTCCATCTATAACAATCCTCAGCTATTCCCTCAAATGATGCCATGGCTGTTTCCCTATGGACTTGGTGGAATTGGCAATTCTCTGATTCAAGGCAAAATTTCTGAAATTAAACATAAGAGACATTTATTGATGTATTATGACAAGAGATTTCAAAAAGATCCACACTTTCCTTTGATTGCATTCAACCATGAGCAGATCAAAGAGTCTACCACAGCTGGCTATTTATTAGCTGAAAAAGCAAAATTTGAACACATTTCACAAAAATTAATGGATGTTGATCTTGGAGTTTTGAATAACATTGCTAGAAAAATGGAAGATGGTGAACATGTCATTCCAGAAACTAATGAAGAGAAACTTTGCTTCCAATTAATTAAAGATATTGATCATGTAGGAAGTCATGTCAAAGGATCACTCACAAGCAAGAAATATATGAGAAATGAAGTATGGTCTCTGATGTCCTTTGTGGGTGCACCTTCCTGGTTCATCACATTTTCACCTGCAGATAACATGCATCCACTGTCTTTATATTTTGCTGATACCAAGGAAACCTTTACACCAGAACTTAGAGGATATGATGAGCGCTACAGACTTATTGCAGAAAACCCAGTGGCTGGTACTAGATTCTTTCACTTTATGGTAGAACTATTTATCAAACATGTCCTGGGAGTTGGTTCAAAGCATTCTGGCTTTTATGGTGACACCAAGGCATACTATGGCACAGTGGAGCAACAAGGACGTCTCACTCTGCACATGCACATGCTACTATGGCTCAAGGGATGTCTGTCACCTCAGGAAATCAGAGATAGAATAATGGATTCAAATTCAGATTTCCAACAAGCTTTCGTTCAGTACCTAGAAAGTGTGCACATTGGTGAATTCATGACTGGAACAATGGATGAAGTTAAAGCTAAAGTAAACCAGCAATCTGAACAGGCAGACTGTAAGGATCCCACTCAGACTCTGCCTGAAGCACCCCCACCTATGTGTACAAATAAGCATGATGTGAACAGTGATATCAATTGCAATGATTGCAAACAAATTAATTCATGGTGGAAGAGATTTGAAAACACTGTTGATCATTTGATCCTATGCTCCAATGTTCATAATTGTGGCAGAAATAGTTCAAACAATGAGAAAGTCCAGAGAAAAGACAGACCCAGTTGCATGAACAAACATGATAAATGCAAAGCTAGATTTCCCAGACCTTTGTTTGAATCAACACAAGTAGATCCAAAAACTGGTGCATTGAATATGAAAAAGGGTGAAGCTTGGATCAATACATTGACACCACTAGTGACATTTCTACTTCGCTGCAATTCTGATGTTACAAGTCTTCTTTCTGGTACTGCAATCAAAGCAATTGTAGCATATATCTCTGACTATATTACAAAACCTGGATTGAAAACCTATAGTATATTTGATACCATCAGAAGTGTGTTTGATAGAAACTCAGAAATGCTTGGAGGATCCATGAAAAGAAAAGACAAAGCTAGAAAACTCATCACCCAGATCATAAATGCTTTGACTGCAAAACTTGAAATTGGTGGTCCAATGGCTTCAATGTATCTTCTTGGCAACCCAGACCATTATACCAGTCACAAATTCATTCCTGTCTACTGGAGAAACTATGTGAGAGAAGTCCAGAAAGCTTGGAATTTAGATGAAATTGATGACATGCAAGTTGAATCTGAAAAGGTTGTACTGCACAATCAAAAGGGAAAATTCATAGGACTATCTGCTGTGCATGACTATATTTACAGACCAGCTTATTATGAAGACATAAATTTATATGAATGGGTGCAGGGTGCAGAAAGAGCCAAGAGAAACATTCGAAAAGCTCATGATGAAATAA
The DNA here is from genome assembly GCA_963556145.1 of Hygrocybe punicea. Classification (NCBI taxonomy): domain Eukaryota; kingdom Fungi; phylum Basidiomycota; class Agaricomycetes; order Agaricales; family Hygrophoraceae; genus Hygrocybe; species Hygrocybe punicea. The sequence continues at coordinate 5,994,205 of OY744463.1, forward strand.
ACAGTGATGATGAGTTAGATGTCTTGGAATCTGAGCCACAAACTGCAACTCACAAAAAAACTTCGAGATCTAATGTATCTACCAGTAATGACTTGAGCATAGAATTTGATGATCTGAACATCAAAGATAATGACACCTTCATAGAATGTGATTCAGAGGACAATGACTCTGATAGCACTGAGCTGGTTCAAGAAGATACCAAGCTTTTTCTAGAAGATCACCCATTGTATGAAACACACTGCATAGAATTCAGTAAAAAGAAGAAGCATGTTGTTCCAAACTTTGTTGGTGGTTCATTGCCCAGACGTGACAGAGGAGACAGAGAGTATTATTGCACCACAATGCTCACTCTGTTCAAACCATGGAGATCTGGTCATGACCTGAAAAGTGAACTGGAATCATGGGATGAAGCATTCACTGATCATGAATTCACTGATAGAGAATTAGAGATTATGGACAACTTTAATCTGAGATATGAATGCCTTGATGCTAGAGATGACTATTCTGCTCAGCTTAGACAAGGAGCAGTGTTAGATGGTACTTGTCCTCAATTTATGACTTCAGACATGATTTCACACTTGGATGATGACAACATTCAAAATGGTGGTGACTTTGGAGATGACAATTATGAGCAGGACAAAAACAATGCAGATTATGGCACTAACAAATATTCTGAGCTTGGTCAACATGGTAGACTGATCAAAGCTCAAATGGATGCCACTGAAAACATTGTCAGAAACATTGGTTGGCTTGATCCATGTCCAGATAGTTCAATTACAGTAATTTCTGCTCCACTTGAAGTTGAAATGAATCAACCTGATACTCAATGGAAACAACTGGTTCAAGAACAAAGACAAGATATATTGGATGAGAGAAATCAACACATTCCTGCAAACTCAAAGTCTACTTCACACAAAACATATACTAATCCAAATGAAAATTATGTGATGATTGTGGACCAATCATACTTGATGCAAACATTCAGAGCGGAAAATGCACAGTGACAAAAGCTAATTGATGCTACAGTTAGAAAATTCAGCTTGAACATTGAGCAGAAAAGAGCCTTTAGGATTATTGCAAATCATGCTTCATCTCCCAGCAGTGAGCAGTTGAAAATGAATATTGCTGGAATGGCTGGCACTGGAAAATCACAAGTCATCAAAGCAGTTGTTGATTTCTTTGACACTACACATGAGTCTCACAGATTTGTTATTCTTGGTCCTACTGGTACATCTGCAGCTCTGCAAAATGGCTCAACTTATCACTACTTCCTGGGCATCAATCCAAACATGTCAAATAGAAATGAAGCACTGGGCATTGCTCAGCTCAAAGGTAGACTAGAAGGAGTTGACTATATTTTCATTGATGAAGTCTCAATGCTGTCTTGTCACGATCTCTATAAAATCAGTGCCAGACTGGCTAAAGCTTTGAACATACATGACATCCCATTTGGTGGAATCAACATGATATTTGCTGGAGACTTTGCACAATTACCACCAGTTGGAGGTGCATCATTGTACAGTGGAACGGTTGGCACTCAGATCACATCAGCCTTGACCACACACTCTCAAGAAACTGCAATTGGAAAAGCACTCTGGCATCAAGTGACCACAGTGGTGATTCTCAGAGAAAACATGAGACAGAGGACCCAAACAGCTGAGGATGCATTGTTCAGAACAGCCCTTGTCAACATGCGCTATGGCAAGTGTACTGCACAGGACATTCAATTTTTGAGAACCAGAATTACAGGCAAACGTCCAGACCAGCCCAACATTGCCTCCAAGAATTTTAGAAATATTCCTATCATATGTGGTATTCACTCACAAAAGGATCAGATCAATGTTCTTGGATGTGAAAGATTTGCTGTTGACACCAACCAGAACTTGACTAACTTCTATTCCATTGACAAGTGGGGAAAAGACAAGGATTCTGTGAGAAACAAGTCCAAATCTAAAGCTGTACATCAATCCAGTGACATAGACTTTGATACACAAAGAGAGATATGGAAAGTGCGACATGCTGCAACTGATAACTTTGCTGGGAAACTCTCATTGTGTCTTGGTATGCCTGTGATGCTTCGCAACAATGATGCCACTGAGCTCTGCATTACAAAAGGAGAAGAAGGATTTGTTGTTGGCTGGCAGTCAATGAAAGCAAGTCATGGCAAAAGAGTACTTGACACTTTGTTTGTTGAACTGGACAAACCTCCAAAGCTGGTGCAGATTCCAGGACTGCCTGACAATGTAGTGCCCATTGTAAAAAACACCAAGACAATTCAATGTGTATTTCCCAGTGACCTGAAGGAATCCATTGAGAGACAACAAGTTTGGGTGCTTCCTAACTTTGCAATGACTGCTCATGCTGCTCAAGGAAAAACACGTCCATTCAATGTTGTGCATTTGAATAGTTGCTTCAACCACATGTCATATTATTCTTCATTGTCTAGAAGTGCTTCTGCTGCTGGAACTGTAATAATTCAAGGCTTTGACACTAAAGTGATCACTAGAGGTTGTTCTGGATATCTTAGACAAGAATTTAGAGAGCTAGAATTGCTTGATGAGATTACCAGGCTCAGATATGAAGGTGCTTTACCTGACCACATTGATGCTGGTACACGCTCTGTTATGCTTCGAAACTTTCAGCAGTGGAAGGGAATTCACTACATTCCTGCCAAAACTGACACTGCTATCAAATGGTCACCAACTGATCCACTCATATTGGCTTGTACAATCCCTGATAGCCCATGGCAATTGGTTGAAAAAGGCAAAGGAAAACAGAAAGCAGCTGTAATTGCAACTTCATTTGTTCCAGCAAAAGGCTCAGTTGCTATTGGTTCAACCCAAAAACATTCACTGTACACAAATAATGAACCAGTAGCTAAAAGGCCTCGGATCAGCAAAGACCATGTAAACCAAGGATCAACAAACAAGCAACAGGTCATTAACTCTCCAGCTGGACTGATCTGGGATAGAAATGACTATAGTTGTGCATATGACTCATTGTTGGTGATTCTGTTCAATCTGTGGAAAGACAATCATGTGAAGTGGTCTACAGTATTCCGAAGCATGAATGATCATTTCACCACATTGTCTCATGGTTTTTCCAAGGTGTTGCACAAAAATGTAACATTTGAACAACTAAGAGATCATCTTAGGACTACACTGCATAACATGAATCCTACAGACTTTCCTAGAGGCACAATGGGCATCAGTGTTGCAAATCTGGCTATGGAGTTGTTTAAAGTCAATGACATTGTAGCCTCTTCTCAACATGAATGTTCTCAATGTGACTTTGCAGAAGAACCCATTGATGACAGACTAGGCTATGTGTTACATGCTGATGACACCATTAAAGAGTCTACCATGAAGTGGGTTGATACCTTGTCACACAAAACCAATAGAAGATGTCCTGATTGCAACAGCAGAATGACTCAACTTGTATTTTATAATGAAGCACCACACATTCTTATTCTGGAGTATCCATTTAAAAACATTGAAACCAGTCATAGATTAGAATTTGTTTCAGAGACTGGCACAAAGACATTAGAACTTAGAGGCATTGTATATCATGGTCAATATCATTTCACCTCACGTATTATTACTGCACAGAAACAAGTATGGTATCATGATGGAATGATTACAGGCAACTCTTGTTCCAGAGACACTGACCTTACACAACTTTCAGACCATGATATCAGACACTGTAAAAAGAGAAACCTTGTACTAGCTATTTATGCTCAGAGCCTTTGAGCATCCTCCTTGAGGTCAAGCACGGCTGTCTTCATGTGGTAATCTGTTGTGTAACATTCAAGGTCATGGAGAAGTAGGGTTGAGCAAATGTGAGTTAATTGTCAGCACACTGTTTGGGGGGCAGTTGTGTTTGGCAGTTGACCAGTTGCTCCCTGAGCAATTGCTTCATGGCTGAGAGTGTTGCATGATGGTACAACACAGGGGAGATGGCAGGTAGAGAGGAGGTTGATGAAGACTCAAGACACTCTATGTAGATTTATTTTATGCTAATTTCTATGGTGCAGAGGTGGGAGGTGGGCTTATTAGAATAATATGCAATATGCAACACATGCTATGTATCTGATGCCATATGTAACATGCTTTATGCAATTGAATCTTATTTCTTAATTCAATAAAGAAATGAGGAGGGGGAAAAAAGAACTCGTTCATGCCATGCGCAGCACTGGCCCACTAAACAAGTCATTATTTTCAGTTGAGGGAGGACAGATGACGACAGCAGGAAAGAGGGGGAGTGATTACAACAAAAGTTGTGGCCATATGATGTTCTTCGTCAATGTTGAGTTGTCTGTTTCGGCTTTCAATATTACAACACGGTCTGCCGCCAGAACTCTTGCAAGTGCAGAGTAGAGTTGGCCATGTGAAAATATGGGGCAGCGAAGGTCAAGGGTGAGCTTTTGAACTGTAAGGCCTTGACAACCATTAAAAGTCATAGTGTAGCAAAGGGCAAGTGGGATCTGCTTTCAATGTACAATAAAGTTGAATCCAGTGGGATGGAAGGTGGCATTGATGCAAGGGATGTGAAGGGTAATCTTTTGTGGCAAGAGGATGAGAGGAGGGTAAGGGGAAGTAGGAGTGGAGATATACGGCATCGAGACATCGGCCGTAAAGTGTGCAAGTGTGTTACATTTCCAACTCCGCTTCCGACCCCGATGCCCATTCCAATACCTACCATGACGATTCTACACTGCCACCTTCCTTTTTTATTTCATTTTGTCCTTTGTCTTTGTTTCGATGTCATTGTTTCTTCATTCGGACATCCTTGTACTTTCTTGTTCTTGTTCTCTTTTTGTCCCACCTTCTAGAACAATCCAGACCAACCATGGACATATCCACGTGACCTTGCTGTACCCGAATAGTCTCCTTGCCGACGGACATCATTGCTATTGTCTTTTCCCTCGCCCTGACATATTGTTGACTTCATCCCACGACAAACCGATTTACAATGGCTGTACTCCCAACACAGCTAATTACCGTAATCATCATTGGCAGCATCGCCATCACCTTCCTGATCGGTTTCTACTTTGTTATGATCTATCTTTGGCATCGGCACCGAAACCCTTCCGCCACTGATACTTCTGACTTCCACCTCGACAATATATCGACACGTAATTGACAATTGCCATTCCCGGATATTTGGTTGCCATATTCGTACCCTGTGCCCACCATTATCCTCCCTGACGATCCGACGACATTCCTCACCTGCATGCGAACTCTGAACAATCCCCAATCACGAGACATTTCACTGTTCTCTCTAATCCGACCATCGCCGGAGCATACTCTTTTAGACTTCGACCACAGACCATACGACTTCCCAAACAGTGAACCAACCCCTATCGCATATTGTTCGCACGACACCGCTTCAATGCAGTACCCGACGACTTGTTCCCACAGCTTGTCACTCGTGCCATGACTCGACACCTGGACCCACGTTCATTTATCCTTTTCCATCATGATCTCGATACCTCCCACACTCGTTTACAATGATACCCTTTCTTGGACGAATACCGACATCAAGTGGACCTTCTTGTTCCACAAACAGGACAAGACATCGCTCCTCGATACGTCATCAACACAGACATCGTCATCCGGTACAGCTTGTGCTGTTCACATGTCTGACCTCGACTAGCCCACCGTCCTAGTTGGTTTTCCTTCCACACATTCCTTTGTTTTCTTTCATGCAAACCTTGCCACTACATCCACACCACCTCAAGACATTCTCATCACCAATCCCACACTGGATGATACCCATCTTCGACCCGACCGTGCAATGCACTTGCTAGATTGCACACTTGCTTGTTACAGCAAGTGTAGACCCCGAATAGGCAATTCTGCACATCACATGATCCGATGACAAATCATCCGAGTCATCTGGACCTCACCTCTCCCTCAATGACACCCGGGCCTCCAGTTGGATCGCGAGAACATCGACATGAGGACGCCTCATGTGTGCCTCATGGTGAACACATGGTAGAGTTGGACATGTTATGGCTTCATGGTTGTATTTCTATTTACCTCCCCTCAAGACCAGTCACTATATATACTGTTCTTGTTGTTGGTTCGGACTTTTTCTTCTTTTCCTTTCTTTACGTTTAGTCTGGTTCTTGGGGCAGACCCCCTTGTCTTGGGTAACCCCCACGGCTCGCAATGACTTTAGACCACGAACCTCCCCCCTTGTAACAGTGTTATCTACCAATGAAACTGCTGTTCTTCCCTCTGGAAACCGCCCCCCTGTTAAGTTGATTGTTGCCGGAGCCCGCTGCAGAAGCGATCCGTAACAAAGTGATTGTTTCGACCTCGACGGTGTGTTTTAATAAGTGGCGGACGATTACTCGGGTGTTTTTCGTTAATCCACGTGAAGCATCGAAGTTTCGACTGAGGCGACAAATCGCGCCGTCCTTGAGAGAAAGGGAGTGTGGTGGAATGCCAGGCTCATTCATCTCATTGACGGAGTTGAGACAGGTGGTGACGTCTTCACCAATGTCGTCGCCAAGGTTTTCAATGTGATCTTGGCTGAGGTACTGATGAGTATCACCTGGCAAATGGTCGAGAATGATGGAGTTGAATTCGTTTACGAAAACATTGTAAGGGCTCAAGATGGCACGTTGGACACAAATGTTTGGGTCTGCTATGACGTTCGATGGAAATATGAAATTGATGGTGTCAGTGACAGATGTCAAATGGGGAAGATGGGAGAGGTCAACAGATTGATGTCGATAGTCGTCACCGATTGCATCTAAGAAGTGTGAGAATGAAAGGTCGTTGGCCTGACGAATCGGAGCATGGAGAGGAAGGATTTGACATTTAGAGAAAATAGGTTGAGTTTGGATTGAGGCTTTTAAAGTTGCGGTTTCGCCACCGAAGCGGACAACAGGCGCGATCTTTTGAAGACAATTAAACTTGTTATGCAGAGAAAGGGGTGAAAGGCTCTGCGTACTTGGCGAAAATCACCTACAGTTACCAACATGCATCCTCCCCAGACACTTTGAAAGTCACCTGTCAGTTTTCGCATGAGCCGATCAGCACAATCAAATGCTTTGAAATGTAAACCACTGATTTCGTCAATGATGTGGCACTTAGCTGATTGAAGAAGATGGCCACAGTACGTGTTATGGTGGATGGATGATTGGAGAAAGGGAGAATGTTCATCAACAGGGATCCCATATAAGTAGTGTGTAGTACGACCATTTGGGTAATTTTTAGCTGCGAATGCAGATGAAGCGGACACTAAGACTATTTCATTCATTCGTCGTAAAGTGCCGATGACCGGATAAAGCACATAGCCTCTTCCAGCACGACCATCGATGTGAATTGGTGGAGGGTGATCTAGGAGGGAAACTTGCATTAACGTGTCATAGATAGTCTTCTACAGTAAGATGTTAATATAGGGAGACGAGATCAATTATTTCCAGGTAGGTTTACCTGTTCGGCAGTTAGGCTGGAAGCAAAGGAAATCAATTTGTCTGCGATTCGTTGTCCTTGCAAAATTTTGATCTCAATTTCATTTCGATGGTCAGAAGTTTCAACTTCAGGGAGCCCGACGTTCAATAGAGTCTTTCCAAGTCCTCGAAGGATGTCACGGAGTGCAAGCAGAAGATGAGCATGGATTAATCCAGAGTCAGTTGAGGAATGCATACGCAAAAATGAGTCAGCGAAGTCAGCAGACATGTCGTTTTCATGGACAGCCCAGATTGTCGATGTGTTTGGATCTCCTTCCATTGCCAAAATGGCAAATAGCCAATGTAGTTGTGCTGGTGTCAAACCAAAGTCAACCAATTTCTTGAATGCCTGCAGACCTTCATTGTTGTTCTTAAAAAGACCAAGTGCACAGGCGGCTTCTTTGAAAGTCTTATATTGAACTCCATCAATTGTACAAAGATCTACCCAACTGTGTGTGCATCATTCGCAGAGCAGTGCACATAGATAGAAGACGTCCCCGTGCTGAGGGTAAACCATTTGGATGCGGGCAATACCAGCATATGAATCTTTGTGAAAACAAATGCGCATTTGAGGGCATGTGTTATATTGGTTTTCAAGGATGTCGAGCGCATGCATGAATTCTGAGGGATCATGGGATATTAAACAGCAATGGGCTCCAAACTCAACGTAAGTCATGGAGTCCAGTTTAGGGTGGCGAGGCCAGTGAATGTAACGTACGAGAAGAGTGCTGTCAGATTGTGAGTGGTTGTTGCATTTCATTTGACCATGTTGTTTGCCGGGGAGATGAATGGGCAACCGTTTCACGCCGGGATGCTTTTCAGTAATGTGATAAGACGCGAGGTGAGTAGTGGCTTCAATAGCTGAAAGATATCGACCTCTTTCGTAGTCTTTGATTTCATCAATGTGTTTCTGTCGTGTATCATCTCGATTTCTAACAGTCCATTGCGTTTCATCAGGAGGTTTATAAAAATATTTGAAAAGGTATTGAAATAGAGAGACAGATGCCGAGAACTCGACATTGATGTGGGCATCGTATTTGACGACAAAATATGGAATATGAACAACAATGTTTTCATCCCCAACACAACGGCGCCGAGGTTGAAAGTATCCTGTGAAATTTAAATGTTTGAAAGCATCTAAATTCGGGGATGAGAAAAGTACCTCTGTCATTGAAGGTAGAGCTGACGACAAGGTCTTTTGGGAAGCCATATTGACACTGTTTACGAGGCCATCCACAGTGGTGATATGTTTTCGAGGCATCATGACGATGAGTCATGTGTTTACGGACGGCATCTCGAGTGATGCCTGGTGTTGCTGGCAGCTCTGCACTGAGGAAGCAGTCGATGTCATCTGCAGTCATCAGGACATCTTTCAGGCACACGGCAATATGTGCATGTAGAAGTCCCCGTTTTTGGAATTTCATCACCCGGATCCGATATAAGATAGGACCCATGAGTGTCGAGAACTCTGTCATGAGTGCTGAAAGATATCAATGGAAGACACAGACCACTACGTCAGGATGGTCATTAGCTTTTTGGCCAGGCTGCAAGCGGGATGTGATTTCACACCATTTGGGATTTGTGGTGAACATGATGAATAAAGTGATTGGTCCAAAATGTTTTCATAATGAGAGACAGTCAGACACATTAGCAGCGGACCAGGTGGGTGAGTGAATGAAAGTTGAAGGCAGCCGGATATCTTTATCGAGATCAGCATCTTCACAGTCGGTGAATTCAGCATCTTCATCATTATGTTGGTTACTCCGAATGTACAATAGGTGTGATTCTTCAATAGAACTCCATGCGTCGATGAGGTATTCACCTTGACAATCATGAGCAACGCAATTGTGGAAGTTAACAAAACGCACCTGTAAGCCTGGAGAAGTAAGACATCTGCGCTGCGTTCATGAAAAACCGACTTCGATACCAGCGAGCTTGGCTGAAAGATTTTCCAGCAGCATTCAAACACTCTGGAGACCATCCTAAGGTCCCATATGGTAGCAATAAGATGTAATGGAGAGGTTCGATTAAAGGGGAGAGAGGGTCCAAGAATTCATGGACGTCACCACCATAGTGTTGCCGTAGTTCGGTTCTGAACCTAGCCGAACCCGGTTCAAACCCCGAACCGAACCCTAAGTTCGGTCTAAGTTCAGCCAAGTGCTGAACCGGACCGCGGGTTCAGTTCCGGGTTTCAAGGCCTGCCGGATTTCCTGAACGGCTCCAAACCGCATTCAAACCGCGAACGCGGATATTTTTAAGGTATTGATTTCATTTGTTTTTCGTATTTCTTTACTTACTATTTCGTGTTAAACGGCATCATGTGACCAGCCATGACCTTTCACGCAACACAGCAACATCAACGCGGGTTGAACACAACACAATTTGTGTTGTGTTCATCAAGGTATGTTTCGATTTTCCTTAACTTTACTAATGTTATTTGCGACAGGCAACTCGACCGCGACCACATCGCGACCACACCCACCTTGGCACAAGTTGAATGCCAACACCAATGCAATGCCAAGGGACGCGGGACAGCAGCAACACCACCACCACCACCACCACCACCACCAGCGGTGGCAATGGCAACGGCAACGGCAACGGCAACGGCAACCAGGCAACGACAATGGCAATGGCCAGCAGCAGCAGCAACAGCGGAAGCAGCAGCAACAGCGGAAGCAGCAGCGCCGGCAGCAACGGCAGCAGCAGCAGCAGCAATAGCAAAAGCCATCCAACGGCAACGACAACCACGACGGCCAGCAGCAGCAGCAGCAATGCCGGCAGCAGCAGCAACAGCGGCAGCAGCAACGGCAGCAACGGCGGCAGCAGCAGCAGCAGCAACAGCCACGACAGCAGCAGCAGCAGCAGTGGCAGCAGCAATGGCGATGGCAGCAGCAGCAGCGCCAGCAGCGCCAGCAGCGGCAGCAACAGCAGCAGTGGCAGCAGCAGCAGCGCCGGACGGCTCCCCCGCAGCCCAACTACCTCGCGAAGTGCAGCACCGTATCAATTGATACGTGCCTTCCATTCGCAAGGAGAACAGAGCTCATGGGGTGAGCCCACCTTGGTCCGGGGTTCAGACCGCATCTGAACCCAGACCGAACGCGGAGAGACGGTTCGATGCCGTCTGGGTTCCGGTTTGGTGCAGGGCCAAACCGGACCCAAAGTTCGGTTCGCGGTTCCGCCAAAAAGGGTCGGAACCGGACCGAACTGAACTTCGGCAACACCACACCACCAATTCGTTTGATAACGATTTCACGACGTTTTGGGGGTGAACCAGGAGAGAGAGAAATCACAGCAGCAATTTCGTCTGAAGTGACTTCATCGGGTTGGTAAAGCTGAAGCGCCATCTCGTTATCATCGTCATACATGGCCAAGTTCTCCAATTTGAGGATGAAAGGGTTGACACTCTCCAAACCTGCTAAAGCATTGTGAATCCATTGGGAAGGAATTTTATGTTGGGAGCCATGATCAAACAAAGCTTGTGGGTCATGAATAAACCATCATAAGGGTTGTTCCCCCAAATGCAGAGCCATTATACAATGGTAAGTTCAACTGCCAGCTAATGTAACTGTAGAAACGCCTCCAGAGAAATGCATGAAGTCCCCATCACAAATGCCGAGAGCAGTCAACGAGAAAAGGTTGTTGAAATATCGCGATAAGCCACTAAGTCATGATGAATCAAGAAAATAATCCCATTCTTGTGGGTAGTCAGGAAGAGGAGGGAGGTAATGGTTTCCATGTGGGCTGCAAACAAAGCATCTGTCGTTTATCAATTCCCCTGTCATGGCCTGAATGCAGAGGTCAAAAATGGAGGGAAGAAGAAAGTGAGTGAAAGAGATCTCAATGCCACAGAAGCGACACTGCTGGTTCCACGAAAGGGAGAAGTGCTGAATCGTTGTTGATTGATTAAGGACCACAAATGAAAGCCACCAGTGCCCATTGGATGAAGGCCGCCATTGCTTTCGATGACACTGTGAATTTTTCCGACGAATTTCAGCACTCTTTTCAGCAGAAAGCCTACTGCGCTGAATCCGGTGCTGCAACAATTTCTTTTGTAGTTGCCGTTCCCTGCATGTGCAGGCATTAATTGGAAGGCAAGTGGTAGAATGACATGACATATGCAGTAATGGTCTGTATCGACTTACGTGGGGGCATGGCAAAAGAGTCGGGGCATTTAAGCAAATGTGATTGAAAGGGAAATGTGCTGAAGACAGGGACGATGAACACAACAGAAGCGTGGAGGAGAAAGTGAGTGGTTAGAAAGCAAGTATTATAAAAAAAGGTGGGGGTGTCGGGTGAGGGAAACGCTGGAGCAAGAAAGATGAAGAAAAGGGAGGTGACGACAGGTGTGATGAAAGATGAATGGCACGATAATGGGGATTAGATGAAGAATAGGTGGTGGGACGGCAGGGATGACAAAATATGAACACGAGGACTACAGTGATAATGGCATTAAAAAGTGGGGACATTAAGGTAGGCCTGCAGGCAGAAAAGGTGCCGAAGCCTACAAAAGACCATTAGCATAAGGTTGCCACCCCCCAAAAAAGAATATGCCTATTGTCGCCATCGAGTGGCAAGGACGTGGACAAAGTCACATCCACCTTACTGTTCAGAGACGGGTGACTGTTAATGAAGCCATCGTGCACAGGGAGGACGTCGTGCATTATTAATCACAAAGACAGAATGGACTGAAAAATTGTGAATGACGGTTGCAGTGGCCAAGAATCCAAATTGTACTGTACCTCTGGAGTTATGTGATGAGAAGGGAGTAAAGACTGCTGAGCGGAAAGGAAAGTAAATAATGTGTTTAAGTAATTGATGGCTGCAGTGGGCGAATTGTACTGTACCTGTGGTGACCCAAAACGAAAGTAAATGATGACGACGTCAATTGAGGACAGAAGGCGGGTTGGGAAAATGAATGGACGAAGATGCGAAGAGAGAGAAGGGGCAGTGAGGTGGCAAGGAAGAAGCCGGCCGAGTGATGTAAGGTTTCGGATAGATGAGGAACAACGAATTCGTGGCGAGGAAGAAGCCGGCCGAGTGATGAGACGTTTCGGATAGATGAGGAAGAACGAATTAGGTAAGAGGAGACCAAGGATGCATTAAGTAAGGCGATGGACGAGACAATTTTAAAAAATGTTAGATAATTATTGCCATTTTCAGTAAAGCTGGCACAGCTTGAAATGTGCATCAAATTCAGCAAAATCACCATTTTTTAAATAACTCATGAGATACTGTATGGATTGTTAAGGTGTAACAGGGAACAATCATCTATTATACAAGGACTAGGCAGCCCCAGGCTTAGATTTTGAATATTACATGTATCACAAAATATCCAAACATTTCACCTGTTTTCAGTCCCCCTTCTGTGTGAGACAAATAAGTCAGCAAACAGACCTCAGATTGGCATATATGTAGAGGCAAAATTTATCTATAGTTCTGGGGCTAGGCAGCCCCATAATCAATGTGATACACTTGTAATTTTTACATGAAGTTATGAACACCCTAAACAATGCAAATTATATGGACTAATAGGTCTTGCATAGATTGTTCACATGTTCATGATTTCTTGGATAACAGGTGGGGCTGCCTAGCCCCAGAACCATAGATGGAATTTGCCTCTACATACTTGCCAATCTGGTTGCTGACTTATTTGTCTCTCACAGAAGGGTGACCGAAAACAGGTGAATTGTTTGGATTTTTTGTAATACATGTAATATTCAGAATCTAAGCCTGGAGCTGCCTAGCCCTTGTAAAGTAGGTGATTGTTCCCTATTACACCTTAACAATCCATACAGTATTCTATGAGTTATTTAGAAAATAGTGATTTAGTGCACATTTCAAGCCCTGCCAGCTTTACTGAAAACTGCAATAATTAATTATGAATCCTCACTGAACCAGGTCTGATAAAGAACGAGTCTTTTAATAAATTATTGCTGTTTTCAAAATGCATGACATTTTTTGAAAAAATAAATCTTTCAAAGAACAAAAGACCATAATTGTGGGAAAGTTTCTATATATGGCAGCACTGTGAATGTGAACCCTTTCCCATCATTGTGGTTACTGTAGCCCCCTGTGTACCATGTCAATAAAAGAATTGCTGAACATGTACAGCCCTCATTGATCTCCTCTTCCTTGTCTGACATTGACTTAAGTAAATGCTTACCAGTGCTATCATATATGGAAACTTTCCCACAATTATGGTCCTTTGTTCTTTGAAAGATTTATTTTTTCAAAAAATGTCATGCATTTTGAAAACAGCAATAAAAGAACTCATAATGTTAAAAATTTATAGATACAATGTCTTGAGCTAGCTGAAGACAACACTTAATTTGGATTTTTTTGCATCCACCATTTTGGCCGCTGACTAAGCACTAACCCTAGGGTTAGGGAGTTAGCTGAGTTTGGATGACCTCTGACAAAGCCAAATGACTGCCCACCTTGCTTGTTTGAATAACTTGTCACAAATCCCACCAACCATCACAAAAATTTGGTAGCTTACTCTTAATAGTATATAGAACATTTACTAGGAAGCCAAATCTTTAATTCCTTCCTCGATTCGATGTAAAATAATTTGATTGGGTATGTCACAAAAGAGTCACAGCACATGACGTCCGCAGAATATGGAACATGTTTGAAACATGTTTGAAACGCCCTGTACTGTAGACAATGGCGTCTGACTTGTTTTCGTTGCTGACATCCTCAAAAGCCCTCACTTCTCATCTATCCAGGCCCGATCTCCCTTCCGTGCAACTTTCACTCGACCAGGTTGAGGCTCAGTCTCGGCGTTTGGTCTCTCGTCAACCCGGTACATCTAACGATGCTGACGGAGCGTATGCTTCGCTTCTCTTCATGCCGGTTGGCGAATTCATTGACAGACCGCCTGCAGTAATTACCTACTGGCACAAGTGCATGTAGACGCATCCGCTCTATCCCATTCGATTGCACATCTAAACACGTCAACAACATTTTCACCTCTACAACCACTACAGGATACAGACGTCGTGGGCTTCCTTCGCCACGCCCACGAGCAAAATCTCATTTCCACCATCGAAGAAGGTAGAAAAGAGACACAGGATGAATTTTACCGGCTTTTGGAGGAACGTGGCAGGCGAGACTGGGAAGCCAAAAAGAGACGCGTTTTCGAAGAACTTGGTGGGCGAGTCGGTGGCGACAACAGAATTATGACTGATTTGAAGAAAGGTTTTCATGGTACACGCATGCCGTCTGTCCGTACTTCTCCTTTTCTTTACTGGAACATCACACACTCAACTACGGAAACCGAGTTAGAGCAGTCTCGCACCAAGTCTTACGCTGCAGATGCAAACCAAAATGATGGCGTACGACCGCGTTGTTTCTGAGCTCAATGCATCCAGATTACGGGGTATCTCATACCCCATTGTACACGCGTTGATTGGAGCTTCTCTTTCAGTCAACACTGATGTGGGTTTTTTTCTTTCAAGTTATTTTTCCCCTCTCTCACCAATGAATCTCAGTCAAGGTCTTATCAAATGACTCAGAACTTTCATATTTTGTCAAAGATAACTTTGGAACCACCAGCGCGTCCACCTATTGAACACGCCAGTGCACACATTCTCAATTCCCCCGTCCTCGAGCGGAAACATGCCAGGGTCTATTTAGGAGCTCCAGAGTCACGCGATGCCGCCGCGCTCCGAAAGCAGATCGTCAAAGGGGCACGAGAGGCCCTTGAGGAACAATACTGGGACATTTTAGAACGCACAGTTCATTCAAGACCGATGGAAGCACGACTTGGGGGCGACCCTAGTATCTCTAACAAAGTTAGGGCTTTCCTCTTAGTCAAATATTATAAAAATGGTGAATGGGAGGATCATATTGAAGTACGTACCGGGCTTTTCTTGACCTATTTTGCGCTTCTGACAGGCGTTTAGTTGGTAGCTGGGCAACCTCTCTGGGCCCGGCTATTTTATCTCATCCGCACTGGCCATGTCCAAGATGCTTTGGATGAAGCTTTACGCTGCCAACAAGTCATTGAACACCATGAAACCAATTTTGTCAATCATTTTCGGGCATGGATCGAATCCACGGATAGACGGTCAGTTCAGTGTAGTTTCACATGATGGTATTCCTCTTATCCGCAATGTCGTTCAGCTTGCCAAGACCCCACCGAGATCATCTTCAATCTGTCTATAATTCCCACATGTTACATTCAGCGACTGCGGATCCGTTCAAGTTGGCGCTGTACAAACTAATGGGGAAGCTTGAACCCTCTAGGCGCAGTGTGCCTCGAGTTACCAATACCACGGAGGATTGGTTATGGTTCCAACTAGCCATGGTCCGTGTGATGATTGAGGATGTCGTCCGAATATTGAAGAAATTTTCAGGTAGATGAGGATGAGAATGGTGGGCTTCGTGGTCTGGCTGATGTTTTAATGAGTTATGGTGAACGACATTTTGACGGTCCGCCAAATCAGAAGGGGTCAAGGAGAGGTATATGGGCTGGGGTATTACTGATATGTGGCCAGTTCGAAAGAGTGAGGATGTCGTGTTGCAAGCCGAGGTAATAATGATCACTGAACCCCAAACAGGCTGTAGCAGCACTATGGGACCATCAAGATACCGAGATTGAAGCTGTTCACCTGGCGATTGCTCTAGCATACTACGGGTTGCTCCGTGTTCCCTCTCGCGCCGAGACGTCAGATATGACTCCCTGTGAGCTCGGGGCACATCCATTGAGTCTAGCCTGGCACTGACAGAATTCGTACCCGATCCAGTATCGCTTTCTCCTGTCTCTCCACCAGCGCTGAGTCTTTCCACACTTATTTGGCGTTATGTTCGACAATTTGTCAAGATGGACGCCAAGGAGGCTCTTCAATACGTGTATTGTGTCTGTCTTACCGTTGATCAAGGAAATGGCGTGGGTAAGGAACAACTGGAAAATGCTTGGGAGCTCGTCAGGAGGATCATCGTGTCTGCGAATACTGGCCCAGCCTGGGAAGAGCTTGTAGGTGGCTTCCGACCAGACGGAAACAGGTTTGTACGTCCTTTTCTTTCTTCTGTCACCAATATCAGGGCTGGACAATATTGCACCTGAAGAGTGGCCTCATTGAACAAGGGGCAGCATTACTTCAACTGCATGATGACAAGCAATTCAACGAGAACATCCTGGTCCGAGCAGCAAAGTATTCTGAGGAAAATGATCGGACCCCAGAGGCTGTCAAGCTATATAACCTTGCTGGCGATTACGCGACTGTGATGTCTTGCTTGGCGAAAACATTGGGAAGCATAATCGCTGAACCAGGCCGAGAGGGCGAGAAGGGGAAGACAGTTGCACGAACTGCAGCGGACATTTTGAGGCATTACGAGCGTACAAATAGGGCGGTAGGGAAGGATAGGGATGCTGTCGTTCGACTCTTGCGAATCCGGGACGCTATGGACGCCAAAAGAGAAGGAAGAACGGAAATCGCGTTGAACGTGGGTGTGGTTCCATAGGAAAGACCATAAACCGACACTTTCACAGATCATGGAATCCATTGATCTCATACCCCTTGATGGCGACGTCGCAAAAATCACTAGGCGCGCTGAACAGTTCAAGGATCTACACGAGGCTCTGCAGCAAAATTTGCAGACCTACCTGACTCTCACAATGGACGCTCTGGTGGGCGTCCATCAGAGAACGAAAGCCTCCGCTATTTCTGATGAGACCCGACAAATGGTGCGCTAGATGTATGTGGTGCTGGATTGAGTTACTTATTTGCGACTGTAGACTCTAGGTACCCTAAGAAAGCAATCCAGGTCCCTCATGATTTTTGCTGGTATACTCAAATATCGTATGTCACCAGATGTTTATTCTTACTTGGCAAGACTCGATGTGGAAATAGCTCTCCAATAATCTAACACGAGACATGGGAATGATAACAATTTCGGGTTGACTGAATACTGTAACAATCTGTATATGGTGGCAACGGTATCGTGTAACTGTTGCGTTGCTTTGTAACATGTAACATAGCCTCTGTTGCTTCATGGTGGGTCAAGTCAGAAATCTAATATTCTAATTATTTAATAGTAGTTTTCAAAGCTCACCTAGTTGCTCCCTACTGATTCCCTGCTGCGGTTCCTAGTTAGACCCTAATTAGGTACCTGAGTATGAATTTAATAAATAACACAGGGTGCACAGTAGCATACCATGTCACACATTTCAAGGCTGTAGCTCTAGTCTCAGCTGTTGTGAGTGAGAACGACTGTGATTATCCATACCTGTAGCTCTAGTCTAAGGTAATATATAAGTACTATTAGTGTAGGTTAAATAAATATACGTACCTCAGCCGTTGTGAGTGAGAACGACTGAGGTACGTGTCCACTCTGTGTGGAAGTGTGTCTCGGGATTCCCCATTTGGGCGGTACCTATGCTCGCTACCACTTCTCCTTATTCTTGACACTCCCACTTGAGCCAGGTCGTAGTCCCATTGCCTGGGTAAACTTCCAGTGCTTGTCGTGAGGGAGGGCCTTGGTAAATATGTCTGCAACCATGTCTTCAGTAGGGCACCAGCGAATCGTACATTCACCTTTTGCCACCAAGTCATCCCGAATGTAGTGGTACTTTTGTTGTATATGTTTTGTGCGTGCTCGGAACTGTGGATCACGAGATAAAACAATTGCTGCTTGGTTGTCGCAATTGAGCTCCGTGGCCTTTCTTTGTCGATGTCCAATTTCATCAAAGAACATGCGCAACCATGCGACATGTTGTCCTGCGTTGCTCAATCCTACATATTCAGATTCAGTAGAGGACAATGACACCATGGTTTGAAGCTTGCTGGACCACCCAATTGCGGCATGGTTGCTGATGAAGACATAGCCGGAAGTGGAGTGTGAGGTATCTCGGTCTCCACCCCAGTTTGCGTCAGTGTATCCGTGGAAATCCATGTCTATATTTACATCAGATCCATCAAAAGTCAATTCCAAGTTTTGGGTTCCCTTCAAATAACGTAGGGCGCACTTAGCTAGACTCCAGTGGCATGCCTTCGGATTGGCACTGTATCTCCCTATGACACCAACTGTGTATGCGAGATCTGGCCTGGTTGCAAGCGTTACCCACATCAGTGATCCAACAACACATTGATAGGACACTTCCCTATCTCCAACCTTCATAGTCTTGATGGTGGTGTTATCAACTGGGTCTTCTGTGGATGGTTGTGCCTTTGTGTCCATGGGTGTAAATACCGGCTTGCAGTCCATCATTCCGAAGCGTTCCATGACAGTGTCTATGTACTGGTGTTGTGACAGTGTGATTGTGCATTTCTTGTGGTCTCGTTTGATCCGAATACCCAGAATAAATGTCGCTGCTCCGAGGTCTCGCATTTTGAATGCACTTGAGAGTAATTTCTTTATTTTGTTCATGAAAGCTCGTGACGTTGCTGCAAGGAGCAAGTTGTCAACATATACTACTAAAAAGCACAAGTTCTCCTTATCTTTATAGATGTAGAGGCACGTCTCTGCATCTAGCCGTGTGAACTTCATTTCCCCGAGCTTGTGGTCGAGAGTTTTGTTCCAAGTCCAGCCGGCTTGCTTGAGCCCATATAGGGAACGTTGTAGCTGCCAGCAGTGGCCGGCTTTGATGCTTACACCTTCCGGTGGTAACATGTATAGTTCTTCGTCTAACTTGCCATTGAGATAGGCCGTCGACACGTCCATTTGGTCTAGTTCGAGATCGTACTTGGTGGCCAGAGCTATGATTATGCGTACAGATTCCAAGTTTGCTACGGGGGCGAAAACTTCCTGATAGTCGACCCCTTCTTTTTGTGCAAAGCCACACACAACAATTCGCACCTTGTATCGTGTAATTTGGCCGTTTGCATCAAACTTGAACCGAAGTACTCCCTTTGAGGTGAAGGGGGTAACTCCTTCAGGGATCGGCACTTCTTCATAAACGTCGTTTACTTTTAGGTTAGTGAGTTCCTCCTGCAGTGCGTCTTGCCATTTGGTGCCCTCTGGGCCATTTAGGGCATCCAAGAGTTAGTGTTGCCGTAGTTCGGTTCCGAACCTAGCCGAACCCGGTTCAAACCCCGAACCGAACCCGAGGTTCAGTCTAAGTTCAGCCAAGTGCTGAACCGGACCGCGGGTTCAGTTCCGGGTTTCAAGGCCCGCCGGATTTCCTGAACGGCTCCAAACCGCGTCCAAACCGCGAACGCAGCTATTTTTACGGTATTTATTTCATTTGTTTTTCGTATTTCTTGACTTACTATTTCGTGTTAAATGGTATCATGTGACCGGCCGTGACCGTGTAGCTTTCACGCAACACAACATCAACACGCAACACAACATCAACACTCAACGCGAAGGTCAGTTTCAAGCTTTTCTTAACTTTACTAATGTCATTTGCGACAGGGAACTCGACCACGACCACGTCGCGGCCACACCCATCTTGGCACAAGATGGATGCCAACGCCAACCCAATGCCAACAGACGCGCGACAGCTGCAACACCACCACCACCACCACCACCACCACCACCAGCGGCGGCAACAGAAATGGGAACGGCTATGGCAACCAGGCAACGACGATGGCAACGGCCAGCAGCAGCAGCAACAGCAGAAGCAGCAGCAGCAGCAATAGAAGCAGCAGCACTGGCAGCAATGGCAGCAGCAACAGAAGCAGCAGCGCCGGCAGCAACGGATGCACGACAGCTGCAACACCACCACCACCACCACCACCACTACCACCAGCGGCGGCAACAACAACGGCAACGACAACCACGACGGCCAGCAGCAGCAGCAGCAGCAATGGCAACGGCAACGGCAGCGGCAGCAGCAACAGCCACGACAGCAGCGGCAGCAGTGGCAGCAGCAATGGCAACGGCAGCAGGAGCAGCGCCAGCAGCGGCAGCAACGACGGCAGCAACGACGGCAGCAACGACGGCAGCAGTGATGGCAGCAGCAGCAACGGCGGCAACAGCGGCAACAGCGGCAACAGCAGCAACGCCACGGCAATGGCAGCAACGCCACGGCAATGGCAGCAGCAGCAACAGCAGCAACAGCAGCAACGGCAGCAACGGCAGCGGCAGCAGCAACAACGCCAACGGCCGCAGCAACAGCAGCAACGCGACGGCAGCAGCAGCAGCAGCAGCACCGGACGGCTCCCCCGCAGCCCAACTACCTCGCGAAGTGTAGCGCCGTATCAATTGATACGTGCCTGCCATTCGCGAGGAGAACGGAGCTCACGGGGTGAGCCAACCTCGGTCTGGGTTCAGACGCGGTCTGAACCCAGACCGAACGCGGCGAGACGGTTCAATGCCGTCCGGGTCCAGGTTTGGCCATGCGCCAAACCGGACCCGAAGTTCAGTTCGCGGTTCCGCCAAAAAGGCTCGGAACCGGACCGAACTGAACTTCGGCAACACTACCAAGAGTGTTGATGGTAAGTTGTCATTCGAAGTCCCAGTGTCCGCCAATCCTGCGAAGAGGATATCATCGTCCAAGTCTGGTAAGTCTGAGCTTGGATGGGGTTCCAGCGGATCCTGTGGATTTGTGTCATTGGAATGCTCCTTTCCTTGGTCGGTGAGTTTTTGAGCTTCCCGCTGGAGTTTGCGATGGAGTTTCTGTTGCTCCTCTTCATGCATTTTCTTTTCATACTCCGCATTCTTGTTGGCTGCAACCCGAGGCTGTGTACTTCTTCGTGCCCCAGCAATCTTCACATTTGCAGTGCCAGTTGCCATGTTTTTGGCTCTCAAGCTCGTCGCGTTTCCCAGGTTTTGTTCCCATATGCTTGGTCTCCCCTCGGGTGGTGTAGTCATCCGTGTGACACTCCTTTTGGGAGCAACATATTCTTTACCCTTTTTGTGGTTTGGCAACCTCTCCGGTGTGGCTTTTGGCTCTATTTTGACTGTTGGTGTTGGCCACAGTATGCAGGATGGAGTGCCCTGCCCTTTGTTTGCGTTTTGGGATATGCTTGCAGTGCCGGTAATGTTGGGAGTTGGTGGTGTGCTTGCGTTGTCTCCCACTGGCCCTACTACTTCTGGTTCTCCGCCTAGTGGTGGATCTTCGTCGTCGACCTCGAAGATTTGGCGATTTACTTCCGCTGTGCCCTCCTCTTTGTGTGGTTGCCCTCCGCCTTGCAGCAGTGTCTCCCACTGGTCGCTGGGACCATCCGAGTAGTTGGCACGGAGGTGGTCTGGCACTGTTCCTTTCTCATTAAACTTGACGTGTCTGGAAGTAAAAATCTTCCTAGTGCCGGTGTTCATCAGTAAGTATCCCTTTTTGTTTGGTGGGTACCTGATTAAGATGCATTTGGCGGCGCGTTCATAGAACTTCCCCTTGCAATGGGCCTTGTCAATTAGCGCGTAGGCTGGACAGCCGAATGGGCGGAATAGGGTTGCGTCCACCGGCCTGTTGGTGAGTTTGGTGTATGGGATCTCTCCTTGGATCCCGGACGCTGGTGATCGGCTTATGAGGTAGGCAGACATGGACATGGCATGTGCCCAATATGTCTTTGGGAGTTCGGAGTCGACCAGCATGGCGATGGTCTTCGTAACCAAGGTCTGGTTCATGCGCTCTGCCATTCCGTTTGATTCCGGCATGTCGGGAGTTGTGGTTTGATGGAATACGCCCTCGGACTTCAATTTCTCCTCGATGGCATTGCTTGTGTACTCGCTGCCACCATCAGTAATGAGGAACCGTGTCCAGGTTTCACCAAAGAGGATGGTGCCGATTTCAACCTTGAAGAACACCTTCGTTTCTGCTTTCCACTTCTCGTAGAGGTCCTCGACGTCCGATTTCTTCTTGGCGAATAATACCCATATGTGTCTGGATCATACATCAATGAATGTGACCCAGTACCTGTGACCATTGGGTGAGGCCGGCGTCACTGGTCCCCCTACGTCAGAGTGAATGATGTCGAGTGGGCCTTGGGCGATAGTTTGGCTTCGTTTGAAGGGGAGCTTCTTCATTTTCCCCATAACGCATGGTTCACAGAAGTCAGGCTCTCCGGTGAGTCCGTCGACGTCTTTGATTTGTTTCTTGGCTACCATTCTCTTGAGCCGATGTATGCCGATGTGTCCCATTTGACGGTGGAGGACATTTATGTTGACTGCTAGCAATGCTCCGGGTGCGTGCTCAATTGGACTTATTTGTAAGTGATAAAGTCCCTTCCGGTGTGCTGCCGTCATGGTGGTGGTTTTGCCATTTGTGACGAGTCCACCTCGGTCGTTGAATGACGAGGTGTGTCCTGACTTTCCTAGTTTGCTTACAGAGACCAGGGCGATCCGGAACGTTGGGATAAGGAGGGTGTTTCGTAGGCGTATCTTATATTGCTTGCCGTTAACCTTACTCACTACCCACACATCCCCAACTCCAGTGGCTCCTGCTGTTGTATTGTCGCCGAAATGGAATGGATGAGGGGGTTCGAGCTTCCTGAATGTGTTGGAATCGAACCATGAAAGGTGTGGCACCATGTGGGTGGTTGCTCTGCAATCGATTATGATGCTGCCTTTCTTTTGGGTAGGTTCGGACGTGATGTACACGTATACTCGATCCCAGCTCTTTTGTTTGACAACTACGGCATGCGCTCTAGGTACATGTACTTCGTCCTCGTCTTCTGAGTCATCGTTTGTGCTGCTGTCCATGTCATCCTCCTCGGCCGTGTGAGCTTTGTTCCATCTATTTCTCTGCTTGTCTTTCCCTTTCTTTCCCTTCTCTTTCTCCTTTAGGTTTCGGCAGTCTTTGGTGGTGTGTGCACAAGAGCCGTGCAATTTGCAAAAGAGTTTCTTCTTCTCAACTTTAGATACCTTGAGGGTGGACTCGACATTCGAAGACAACGCTTCTGGTTGGTTGGTGGTGTCCCAGACCTTTTGCGTGTCAGCGGCATGCGCGGCCAATTTGGCCTCGATGGTTGATAATTTGAGTTTCTGACCATCGGGAACAGAGCCGGTAATTGCGGTTTTGAGTGTTTTCCAGTCATCGTCGTCGGGGATAGACTTGAGGAGGAGTAGTGGTTAGTGTGTGACACAGGTGACACTGAGGGTGTGATCCTGACACACCACACCTGTCACCTGTAACACCAGACCTGTGACAGGTGAGGTGTACACAGGTCCAGGTTTATACCATGGGTTTCAGGCACAAACCATGGGTATGACACCATGTGAAAACACCGCGGGGAACCCGCATGAATACTTATAACCGATCAACGGACTATCAACGGACTATCAATGGACATGGCACATTGTACCTAATTGTCGGTCTCCACATCTGTTGGCACTGTTGCCGCCTCGCCATCACTCTCCACCCTCTTACGTTTATCGTTGCGACGCTGTACAGCCTCAATCACATCCAACATTACTACCAAATAATTGCGGCACCAATCTCCAAGACAAAGCGATGCCCGGATCGAGGATGCAGAGAGCCTGTTCCGGGTATATGGAAGAAGATGGCGGCCTTTCGAGAACACACGCTCAACTGCGGTCGAGGTAGCTGTATAGCATGGGTGTGAGAATATATGAACACATGGCAAGAACACTTACCAGGAGCACTAAGATAATCGAGTGCCATGACTGAGAGCCTTGGGAACACTGCGCGATGATCCCACCACCATGCGATAGGGTCTTTGACCCTCTCGATCGGCTGGGACAAATATACCTTCAGTTCCGATACAGTCGGCACAGCGTCCATGGGAATATCAAAAAGGTCCATCTCCTCCTGATGAGCGGCGTCGGTTGCTTCCGCCGGCTGCGTAGGCTTGTCATACTTGACGAATTCCTCAGTAACCATGTCCTCAGCAGTTTCGATCCAGGCTTGTTCCCATCCGTGCGAGCGGAAGTAGGAAAGCTTCATCTGGGGGTGGAGCACTAGACAATCTTAGAATGGTGACAGTGGCGTGGTGGAGACGGGCACTCACCCATTGCAATTTGGTACATATTAGAGAGATCAGTCTTCGCATAATACTTGTCAATAATCTTCCAAGCAAATTTCAGAGCATGCTTGATGGCTGGCGCGAGAGGCTCGGTTGCCGAGTCCTGTAGCATGGTATCAAGGCGATCCATCATTGGGATGATGTGAGCAATCGTCTCGATGTTGTCAGTGGAGAAGAATAGTGTTGCGTCTTTGAACAACTTGACACAGCGTCAGCATGGATTGGAGGGTATGAAAACTGGGTGCTCACCTTAAGAACACGCACTAAGTCCTTGAGAACAATCCAGTGCTCGTCCTCCAACTCATGCTTGCATAGTTTGAGAAGTTTGTTCCCTGTGACATCATCAATGGCCTCGCGGTACTTGATGGCAACACAGACCATATTGTAGGTACTGTTCCACCTCGTCTTCACATCACGAGGAATCAGTCGTTCGGGTAACTTGTGATCACGGCACGCTTGTTTCCACGCGGGGAGGGCAATAGTGGAAGAGTTCACGATCGCGAAGGACAACTTGCGCACCTTGCACCAAATAGTCAAGATCAGCTGTATGAATGGCCATTTTGAAAACAACTCACATTCTGCAAAGCGTCAGTCACCGTCTCGGTGTTGCTCTCAAGCTCTTCCCTTTCGTCCTCGTTCAGCTCCTCAAATGGATCCACATCATCAGGATCATCATCGCCAGCATCGGACGCCTCATCGGGTTTGGGATCATCATCATCGGCATCTTCGCCTTCAAACGGCAACTCACTGCCCTCACTGCCTCCTGCTATATCGGCAGTCTGGCCATCACGTTGATTGCCACTGCATGACTTTACGAGCGCCACTGCTGAAAGATGCATCGTGTGATTGAAACATCGTATTTGATTGACTGCCTCGAAGGAGTTGGGGAGACCGTCCAGTTTAGCTGCTTGCGTGAGATTGTTCGAAGCGTTGTCAGCTGTAAAGGAAAGTATCTGAGGGACGAGTTTAGATTCCCATTTGTGAATAAAGATGGGCACACTGACCTTGTGCTCGAGACCATGCCTTGTGAGCATATCGTGGAACTCACGCGCAAGAGTAGCACCCGTGTGGGACTCCGGCACCTCCACTACGTCGAGAAGAAAAGTGAGAATATGTCCATCATGGTGGAGATGAACAGTCCAGGCCACAAAGGCTCAATGATTGGGAGCCGTCCAGGCATCGGTAGCGAAGTGGACTTGGCCGGAGTGTTCCTTGAGAATCTTGTCAATACGTTCGCGGCACCGCTCAAACGCTGCCTTGATGTCCCGTCTGACAGTAGCTGGAGAGGGAATGATGGTGGATGGATGGCCAGCCTTCATCATTGTGATGAACTGAGGGTCGGAAACGATCTTGGTGGGCCGGGCACTTTCAACACACCAGCGGGCAAGATGAGCTCGCATTTCTTCAGAGGTATGCGCGCGATGGGTGACTTTGACAGGTGCCTGGCCTTGTCAGGCGAAGCTGGCAAAGATGGAACCGTCCCGACTGACAGGTGTCGGTTTGGAACCGAACGCTGCATCGATGACGTCCTCACCGAAGCATCGCACGGCGTGGGACTTCAGATTGGATGTCCTACCGCGGTCCTTCGAATCTTGGAAACGCCGAACGCCGTGGAGACCTTTGTTGCGGCATTGCGGCGCAGCACACTTGAAGAAATGATACTTGCGTCCTTTTTCGTAGCCAGCAGTGACATTGCTATTGAAAAATTGGTAAACGGGCGAGTGCCAAGACTCTTTGAGACGAGCTGATGATCCCCAGGCATTAGCAGCACTCAAAACGAGCCAAAGTCATACTTACCGAGTTCCTGCTCATCCGTCTCCTTTTCTGTGCCTTCCGAGGCTTGAACAGATTGAACTTTGTCATTGCTGACAGGTATAGAGAGTGGGGGTGATTCAGAGCGAGCAGTAGCTGAGCTGGGACGGGCCATGATTGGATGGGGAGCAATAAACACGGCCAACAGCTTTATCAAGGCTTGGGTCGAAAGGGGGCCCATGGCGCCATACAATAACGGAGTGGAGAGATGCTGCTTGGTATTGATAAGCCCAATTGTCAGTCTTGAGAGAGCGAAACACCCACCGCTGATCCAAGCACAATGTTAAGAAAATGAGACACAATAAGAGATACATGTGAGTCCTGTGAGACAGGGCTACAATTGATGATCGAGAGCATGATATCGACTTGGGTGAGACAAGGCTGGAAAAAAATGATCCGAGAAGACAAGACGCTAGTCGCACGCACCGCAATTATGTTGCCAGTGCTTGGTACCCAATCATCAGGATCCGGTGATGGAGGGCTGTCGCTGGCCATTGAAGGCATAAAGTCCTGAATCCAGCAACGAGACGATGGATCTCCGAGTCGTCAGCGACGACAAACAAACTGAGGTGTCGACAAACAAAGGTGTCACTGTGTGACCATGACAAAACTGTGAACCCGCGGTAACAGGTCCGGTGTGCCGGCAGGTGGGAAAATTTAACACCATACCTGAACCTGTGGCACCTGTACCTGTGACACCGCAGGTAAACCCACACCTGTGACATACACTAGTAGTGGTAGGAGGTCTTCAGGGAATGAATATCCGAGCGTTGAGAGTCGATTGTTGCTACCTAGGAATGCCGCGATATGTTCTGACATGGCTTTGGAAGATGGAGGCCCTTTGTATTTGGTAGATACTAGGTTCAAGAGCACGTGAAACGCCGTAGTGATGATGTTTGTTTCATTATAGCGTCTGGTGATTGCCTCGTATAGTTCCTTGGCGGAATCTTTGGGGCCGATGCTTAGCAGGATGTTGTCACTTAGGTATCGTTGTATGATGCCTGTTGCTCGTTCATCGCAGGCTTCCCATGTGTCGTTGTAGCTTATGCGGGCGCTCAACGTTGTGGATACTGATTGTGTTGTGGTGGACGCTGAGGTGTTCGTTGTGGTGGTGGTAGGCTTTGGGTCCGTTCCTGTTACCACTCCTAGCACTTGTTTCTCGCTCAAGGTTCCCTTGATGCATATGTTCCATATAGGAAAATTCGAGGGGCCTTCGAGTATCAGGCAATTTGATCGCAATTCATCTCCCGTCATTGTCGTGCAATGGGATAGGGTGAGAGTGGTCCGTGCTGGTAGCGCGGTGTGGTCGTTTTCGATTCTGAGGTCCCTTGGTCTTTAGAAGCGACTAGGGCTCATAACCTTTCAAGGCTGTAGCTCTAGTCTCAGCCGTTGTGAGTGAGAACGACTGTGATTATCCATACCTGTAGCTCTAGTCTAAGGTAATATATAAGTACTATTAGTGTAGGTTAAATAAATATACGTACCTCAGCCATTGTGAGTGAGAACGACTGAGGTACATGTCCACTCTGTGTGGAAGTGTGTCTCGGGATTCCCCATTTGGGCGGTACCTATGCTCGCTACCACTTCTCCTTATTCTTGACAACACAGTATCTTGAAAGTACTTGACAAATATACTAAATATCATTACCAGAACTTTCAGCAGGGTATTGAATTGTAACAGTATTCAGATATAAACTACAATACTTGTGCTCAAATTCATCTGAAAGTATGAAGGAAAATAAGACTTCTACCTTTTCAATAACATCAAGCCTTTTTGTTTCACTACTTTTACTGTATCTACAGCAAAGTACTGTATAGTTTGGATAGAATACTTGCAGCCTAAGATTAATCAAAGTATTAAACCAGTAAGGAAGTTGGGCCACTTTCACTACTAGGATACCTTTTGAATCCTATCAAGATACAGTATGAAATAGTATAGTACTGTTGCCATATTTTGGATTTAAGATACTGTGTCAATACTTTTAAGATACTGTTTCAATACTTTGAAGGTACTGTTTCAATGCATCTAAGCTACTGTTTCAATACTCTGAAAGAACTTTGCAAAATAGTATAGTACTGCTTCAATACTGGTCAGATACTTTGCAAAATGGTATTGGACAGTTATTTAATGCTAAAACCCTGGGAAATATAGCACTGGGAATTAGGATTCTGAAGTTCTGGGAATTCCAAGAGTGCAGGGTTTGGGATTCTGAGAATTGTAATTCCAAGAGTTTGGGAAGTTTGGGAAGTAGAATTCTGAAATTGTGGGAGATTAGGGACAATGATGAGAATTGAAGTCCTGAAAATGTTCATATTAATACAAATTCCAGGAATTGCGAGTCCAAATTCCAAACAAATCCAACAAATTACTGAGTGTTCCAGTGGCTCAGAATTCCATTCGCAATTATGGGAACATGGAATCACAATTCCTGGAGTTTGGATTCCCAATTCCCAGATTTTAGTGTCTCAATTCCTGGAATTTGGACTCACAATTCCCGAATTTGGACTTGCAATTCCTGGAATTTGTATTAATATGAACATTTTCAGGACTTCAATTCTCATCATTGTCCCTAATCTCCCACAATTTCAGAATTCTACTTCCCAAACTTCCCAAACTCTT
>OY744463.1:6023072-6070687 GCA_963556145.1 Hygrocybe punicea
AATTGTGGGAGATTAGGGACAATGATGAGAATTGAAGTCCTGAAAATGTTCATATTAATACAAATTCCAGGAATTGCGAGTCCAAATTCCAAACAAATCCAACAAATTACTGAGTGTTCCAGTGGCTCAGAATTCCATTCGCAATTATGGGAACATGGAATCACAATTCCTGGAGTTTGGATTCCCAATTCCCAGATTTTAGTGTCTCAATTCCTGGAATTTGGACTCACAATTCCCGAATTTGGACTTGCAATTCCTGGAATTTGTATTAATATGACATTTTCAGGACTTCAATTCTCATCATTGTCCCTAATCTCCCACAATTTCAGAATTCTACTTCCCAAACTTCCCAAACTCTTGAATTACAATTCTCAGAATCCCAAACCCTGCACTCTTGGAATTCCCAGAACTTCAGAATCCTAATTCCCAGTGCTATATTTCCCAGGGTTTTAGCATTAAATAACTGTCCAATACCATTTTGCAAAGTATCTGACCAGTATTGAAGCAGTACTATACTATTTTGCAAAGTTCTTTCAGAGTATTGAAACAGTAGCTTAGATGCATTGAAACAGTACCTTCAAAGTATTGAAACAGTATCTTAAAAGTATTGACACAGTATCTTAAATCCAAAATATGGCAACAGTACTATACTATTTCATACTGTATCTTGATAGGATTCAAAAGGTATCCTAGTAGTGAAAGTGGCCCAACTTCCTTACTGGTTTAATACTTTGATTAATCTTAGGCTGCAAGTATTCTATCCAAACTATACAGTACTTTGCTGTAGATACAGTAAAAGTAGTGAAACAAAAGGCTTGATGTTATTGAAAAGGTATAAGTCTCATTTTCCTTCATACTTTCAGATGAATTTGAGCATAGGTATTGTAGTTTATATCTGAATACTGTTACAATACCATGTTGAAAGTTCTGGTAAAGATATTTAGTATACTTGTCAAGTACTTTCAAGATACTGTGTGACATGGTATGCTACTGTGCACCCTGTGTAATATATTTTTCAAATAAGGAAATGCAAACTTTAATATGATATGCCTCTCTCTCGATGGCAGCAAATCCTTCAAGGGCTCCATCGAGCCTGTCGCTCAATCCATGAGATTCATTTACAAGCTATTATGGCCGATGTATTCAATGATGATTTCTGCCTTGACCTTGCCTCCTTGTCCAACATGTCTACCTCACTATCTGGCAGTGATATGATGGTCAGCAGTGTGAGCTCTGTGAGCTCTGTGGGCTCTGTAAATTCAACAACAAGTTCATTGGGCTCAGCTTCAACAACCCTCTCCAAGATGGAGGACCGCCTCTTTCTTTGGTGGGAGGCTTACTTTCAGACAACTGTTGAAGAGGTTGCCCTGACCCATGTACTTCAGCACCTACCTCCAGTCCCTCGAGCCCTACAGATCCACCTTCTCAATGACCATCAAGTACATGGACCACACACCTATTTCGCAAAGCAGTATGTACTAATCCAGACACGTTCGACAAACTTGTCAAATCAATCCAGGACCATCCCATCTTTTGTAACAATTCCCACAATCCTAAACTTGCTCCTTCTACTCAGCTTGTAATCTTCCTAAATTGAGCTGGTCATTATGGAAATTGTGCAGGACCTGAGGATATCGCAGACTGCGTTGGGAAGTGCCCTGGCACTGTGGAGAATTGCACCCACCACGTGATGGTCACCATTTGATCTCTCCACGATGATGTTTTTGGACCTCCCTCCACCATAGATTCAGATCAATTGAAGGAATATTTTGGCGCACGTACATGCCCTGAGTGGAGGGGTGGCAAACTCAGTGTGGATGGTACCACTTTCCCCCTAGACCAATGACCTGGATTGCATGATGAAGCATGGTACGACAGAAAACAAAGATACTCCACCAATTGCCAGGTATGTATATTGGACGGAATGAAACATAGCCTAACATTTTTTCCAGCTTGTAAACTTAACCCATAACCTTGCATTTGTTGACTACCCAGTTAGACACACTGGGAGCGCACATGATTCATATGCATTTCAAAGCACACGTATTGCCAAGGAGCATGAGCTGTTCCTTGAGCCAGGCGAATGATTATGGGCTGATTCGGCATACCCATCTGGAATCTGGAGCATCTCACCTTTCAAGGCCCCAGCTTGTGCCAAACTGACACCAGATCAGCACACGTTCAATTTCTTTGTTTCAAGGGTATGTCCCCACATCATTCTTATAAGTATTAATGGTTTAATTCATCAACTAGGTCTGTGTTTGCTTGGAGCATGCAATTGGACTGCTCAAAGGCCACTTCCAGTCTCTCAAGGAGCTCTGCTTCCAAATTTCTTCTCACAAGATGCATTGGTTTATCGATCTTTGGGTCATCTGTTGTCTAATTCTACACAACTTGATCATCCAGCTTGAAGAAGGGTTATATGATCAGCAAGAATGGATCAACGTAGACATGCAAAATGCAGATGTTATTGAGCAAGAGGATGATCTGGTACATATATATTTACCCCCTGACTTCCAGTATGAGGTGGAAGAAAACACGGATGGAAAGATGTTTCATGAAAAGGTAATGGATGACCTTTTTTGTAGCCTCCATAGCTTGGTGACTCATCATGTATAATTTACCATGTATAAATTCACTCTGCTCGTTTACCTTTTTTTGTGCAAGGCAAGAAAGAACATATATTTCAAGGTAAGGTAAAATACAACATGAGGGAGGTAAAAACTTTGTTACAAGCTGAAAAATGGCCCTGAAAAGGGATCAGGAGGTGTGAAGTTATCAGAATTGTTAGGAGCATTTGGAAGGAATGGGTTTGTGGCCTGCAGAGCAGAGGAAGTATGAGTAGTTGGAGTAAGAGTGACTGCATCACCAACTGCAGCATTACCCAAGGACAGCTGGAGCTGCTCCATTCACATTACATGAGTCGCCTTCAACATCTGTATCTGGTGTGCTTCCTTCTCTCGCTCTCACTGATGCTGCATCTCCATTATCTGGGCTTGCTCTTTCAGCTGCTGTGTTTCCTATTCATTAGCTGCAGCTGTGGTCATACTTTCATATCATGTGCGCTTACCAGACTGCTCAATGATCTGCCACTCAGGTCTCTTTTCTGCAATGGCAGTATAGGAGCCCATCATCATTTGACTAGACTCCTTGAATGTCTCATGGCAGAGGCGCTTGTGTGGTGACTTTGAGGGCCCAGATACTAGGGTTAAAGGGGTAGTGGCACAGCTGGAAAATGATGTCCCAGAGGAGTGTCCTTGACTCACAGTGGAGCCATGGCTAAGGGAAGGAGTAGGGGAGCCATGGCCAAATGAAGGGGTAGGAGAGTCATGGCCAAATGAAGGGGATGTAGAGCCATGGCCAAATGAATGTGATGAAGAGCCATAACCAAATGACAACAATGTGGGGCCATGGCCATGGCCAGACTAATATAACCATTTCAGGTAAGGTGTGATGGTCACATGTGACCAATCTAACCATATAAGGTAATTTTGATATTATATACTAATTTCTATGCTGATCACAATAGTGATAGTCACATGTGACCAGTCTAACTATATAAGGTAATTTTATACTATGTGTACTAAATTTGATACTGATAATACTAGTTATTATCACATGTGATCACTCTTACTATATAAGAAAATATAAGCAAAAATAGGCTAAACTAAGATGATGTACTATTATTTTTACTTAAAACATAAAATTCAATGTGATATAGCCACATCATATATTATCTTATGTGATAATTATATATTTCAAACAAAATCACTTATTAATGTTAGTAACAATAAAAATAAACTTGGAATTTATACTATATATATATATGTTTTGCATACAAAACAACAAACAAAGACTTTATTCATATTATGTACACTAGTCTATTCATCAAGTACGGTACTATAATAGAATGTTTACAGGCAACTCTTGTTTTAGAGACACTGTTCTTATACAGCTTTTAAACCCTGATATCAGATACCACAAAAATAAAACCTAGTGTTGGCTATTATTGTGCAGATTCTCTGAGCATCCTTCTGGAGATCAAGAATGGCTGTTTTCTTCTCCAAGCAATTGCTTCATGGCTGAGAGTGTTGCATGATGGTGCAATACAAAATAATATGGTAGAGAGAAAGTCGATGAAGACTGAAGACACTCCAAAATTAGAATAAAATACCATTATTTGATGTTGTAGAGGTGGAAGGTGGGCTTATCAGAATAATACTATCTCTCTTATACTATATGTAATATACTTTATGCAATGTAATCTTGTTTCTCAGTTCAGCAAACCACTGGAGAGGAGGAAAAAAGACCTTGTTCTTGCCATGCGCAGCACTAGCCCACCAAATAAGTTATGTCTTTGAAAGGCCATTGAAAGCCGACATCGCAGGGTTGGGCAACACCAGCCCCCAGGTACAAAGTCCATGAGAATTGTTGGATGCTTGGTGTACATCCAGTCAAGAAATTCTTCAGAACAGTGGACTGCTCATATGTCAATGGTCCACAGTGATCACTGATCTTGTGGACAGTGCAGTCTAGTTTTCATTTCCTTGAAATAAGGTGCGAGTATTTCATCCACAAAAAGCTTCATTGTATCCAGTAAGTCTTCATTTCTGAATAGTTGAGACAGAAACCGGCAGCTATTGCATTGTCATAATCTGTGGAAGTGGGATATGGACATGAGCGATCTGTTAACCCTTGGTAAACAGCCTGGAATGGCAACAAAGTCCCAGTGCTTGTGATGGTTACCATGATGGTGAGTGCTTGTTTCTCATCACCACTGATCACTGACACTTGTTTTGCACCAATTTCAGCATACATTGGCTTGTCACCTGGCACATACAACCATTGTATTTGATCTGAGTTAGCATAGAGCTCGGCTGGGATGTCATATTCCTTCAAAAGGTATGCCTTCCTCATCACTGACTTCTCACATATATCCTCCCAATTTGCAGGTAATTTGTGGGCAGCATGGGTGCCTTTTCAACAGGTCCAACCCAATGGACTACACAGCCATCTCCTAACAAAATTGTCGGAGGCACGGAATGTTGAGCCATCATCAAACTGCCATTTCATGATCTCTGGTTCTTCTTGTATGATTGTGGCCAGCATCACACCCCAGACAAAGATCACTGTCAGGAGAATACAAGTTTGATGAAGATTAATCAACCTGTCCTTAAGTTTTTGCATGAAGGTATAGTGCCTAGAAAACACCAACATAAGTAGATATCTGCCACTACTTATGAATCCTCCATGAGGACCACCATTTTAATGACCTGGAGCATTGCTGGCTACCGCTCTCTGGAGAGTAGCATCTGACCACCATAGTTTTTCACCCAATCTGTCAATCCATCCCTTCACAGTCTCCCTTGTCAATCTGTCGAAAATCTCAGGATTTCACATTTGTGCAATTTTTACAATCCTCGTGGCACTCATCTTCTAACCTACAGCTTGGCACACCTGCTCAATAATCCTTCAAGTCACTGGGGAGAACCAATTGTTATATTTTGCACAATATATTTCATGTTTCCTTTTGCAGCCCTGCAGTTCTCTTTTAACCTCTGTTCCAGCATATGAGCTGGATGTGTCTCTTCTGGCAGGTTCATCCTGGCCTTCTTGGTAGGTACAGAACCAGTTAACTCAAAGGGAATGATCTTTCATTTGGTACCACCAGGGCTGCGGATCCCCTCAATTTCCTGCCGGTGTTTGCTGTCACAGCATTTATGTTGATGAAGTTTGGCTTGCTCTCTCTTTTGGATGCTTTGCTCACTAGCCCCCTCCATCTGGACACCTGAAGCCTGATCTTCAATTAGATCCCTGTCTCTTGCAAGATTCTTGTGATATTTCCCCAGGGAGCATGGCTTAAAATAAGCAAGCAGAGGGGCCTTTTTACTGTTTATCGCTGGACGCACTGAGGACTCCATTTGAAATTGTGTTGAGTGTGTTTTTGAACTGACGACTTGATCTTTTGTAGATTGCGTGTGGGATGCCATGGTAATACTGTCATCAGATACAGATGAGGACAATGATGAGTCATCATCGGATACTGAAGATGAGTCATTATGACTAGTCCCATACATAGATCTGACCTCAAGATCTGAGTCCTCATCCTCCACTTCTGAGAGCAGTACCCTTGGATCTAGAAGGTGAATTTGATATGGTGACATGTCATCTCTAAATGCATCACCCTAATTAATTGTGAGTGAGGTGATCTGACAGTAGATAAGCTAACTAACCTGTTTTTCCCAGATGCAAAGCAGCATGCAGAGTCATTCTAACACAACATTGGCAGGCTTTATCAATGGGTAGAGTTCCGGAAAGAAGAAATGGCATAGGGCATTCCATTCAAGGAGTCTGCATGAGAAAGTATCAAGTTGATGTGTGATTGGTAGATGATTGTAGGTGAAATGGACTGATGTGTACATGAATGTCCACCATTCTAGCATGTCTTTAAGCTTCAACTCCATCTTGCAACCCAAGAAATCACCATGCCAGATGGTATGGGTGTGAAAATCCAAAATGATGGCAACCCAGTGACTCTCATGTGAATTCACTATGGCTCTGAGGTATGTTTGGCATCATAATGATAGTGACTGTCCTGTAAGATGTATTAATCCCTTGTGAAGGCTTGTGCCTTCAGACGATGCTTTGAATAGACCATGGATAAATTCCACAGTCGCAATCACGACACCTTTTTGGTTGGAATGGTTTTTGACAAGATCTTGCCATAAAAGATCAAGCATTTGTGCTTCATTTGTGGTGGTCAGCCATGCTGTTGTTGCATATTTATGCAAGTGAATCATATCTTCTTTCTCTGTAGTAGTGGTTGTGCCTGACAGCTATTGCGCAGCTGGAATTTTCTCTCAATTCTCAGCCATATGATACTCGAGCTACCCCCCAGTGCTCTCGTTCAACCCACCAACACCCTGCATTGCTCCCAATATGCAGGTGCAACCCATTTTGAGCACCTAGCCCCATGCCACCTCACCTCATTTGTGCCCCGTTGCACACCATTCTGAGGTCCAGGAAGACCCCCCACTGACTTCATTCTATGTTTTATGGCCCCACCCCACGTCACCTCAAGAGTGCCGTTGACCCCATTTTTTGACACCTAATGACCCACTGGCGTTTTGCCACATCTTCATTTTCAACCCCCCACTTTTCGTGTATCCTGGCCCAACCCACCTCCTTTCAACTCCCATACCTGCATTCAACACCCAGCCTTCACATTCATCACCCCAAATGAGCCCCACCGTGCTCTTCAACACCCCGGTGACACACCATGTCAGCATCGCGCAGACCCATCCTGTCAGCACCCCTGACCCCATGTTGACTCACCAACCTCACACCACACCCATTCGTCATCCCAGAGCACCTCGCATCTCACCAACACCCTGAACGGGCCATCCCTGGCGTTTCATACCCTAATGCCCAACACACGCCATGCCATGTCAACATTCTGCGACCCCATTTCCCACAGATCCCCACCCCAACCCACGCTCATCCAACCCCCAGCACCCACGTTCCACATGCCAGAGCCACCCATTGCACTCCATTACCCCAAACGAGACTGCCCTCCCCTTCTTGGCGACCCAACAACCACGCTACATCATCCACACCTGGCCTCATTTTTTCAACAGCCCACAGGTTCAGGCATGTTTAACCACCCACATTTAATGCCTACATTCCCCCAACACCCTCCAACACCCTGAAAGAACCACCCCCACCATTTCTGGACCCGAACTGCCATCTCGCGTCACCACCCACAACCACCTACTCCAGCGTCCCCACCCCACGCGCATGTCCACCAGGACCACGACCTTGTTCCTGACCCCTTGCGACCCCACCAGCACCTTCCAGAGCCCCACACAAAGAGATCCCTCGATGCCAGCGCCAGCTCTAGCACCCTAGTACATATTCCTTTCCCCTATTTCTTCTATCTTTATCTCTTCCTCTCTGTTTCCTCTTCCTCAGTTCCCTTTCATTAGTCTCTCCCTCAGCTTATTTAGTCTCCCTTTCTCTCTATTCACATCTGTCTCCCCCACAACTCAGTTTTACAAATTTTTCTATGCCCTTGATCTGTCACCTGGATACCAGACAATACCCAACCACCTCACCCACCGAGTTACCAGAACTAAATGAGCCCTGAACACCTTTTGCACCTTTGAGAACCCCAGATACAAGAACCTCCAACTTGTTTAGTGGGCCAGTGCTGTGCATGGCATGAACGAGTTCTTTTTTCCCCCTCCCCACTTTTATGATGAAGTAATCAATCACATTAAATTGCATAAAGCATGTTACATGTGGTATAAGACATATAGCATATGTTGTATATTGCCAATTGTTCTAAAAAGCCCACCTTTCACCTTAGCAACATAAAAAGTAGAAAATATCAAACTACATAGCATGTCTTGAGTGTTTATCAACCTCCTCTCTTTCTGTCATGTGTTCTATGAGCAGCTCCATCATCATGCAATATTCTCAACCATAAAAGAGAGCAACAGGTCAACTGTCAAACACAACTGCCCTCCAAACAGTATGATAACAATTGACTTACAATATCTCAACCCTACTTCTCTATGACCTTGAATGCTGCACAACAGATGATAACATGAAGACAGCTGTGATTGAGTGAGCCTATATTGCAAATAACATGAACAAAGTCTTTTTTTTTTTCATTGGAGTATTATTTGTATGATTGTTATGAAGATTAATAAGTGATTTTGCTAGAAATAGATAATTAGCATATAACATAATATATGTATACAGCAATATCACATTGAATTTTATGTTTTAAGTAAAAATATCAGTATATCATCTGAGTTAAGTTTATTTCTGCTTATATAGCTGATATTTCCATATATAGTAACAGTGGTCACATGTGACTATGCCTCATGTGATCAACTCAAAATTTAGCATATATGGTATAAAATTACCTTATATAGTTAGACTGGTCACATGTGACTGTCACTATTGTGATCAGCAAAAAAATTACTATATAATATCAAAAATTACCTTATATGGTTAGATTGGTAAGAGGTGACTGTCACACCTTGCCTGAAATGGTTATATTAGTCAGCAGCTCAATTTTCAGCTGATTCTGATAAGAATTGAGGCTGATATGAATATTTTGAATATATTTTGGAGGTAATTTGTCTTTTCTGAGGCAACCCATATTTAGATGCTTATGTAAGCTTGTCCACACATAGCCCCAACTGTAGCTGATTTTCCAATATCAGAAGTAGAATCATACCTCTTGCCCGAAAAAGTTTTCTCTATAGGTGATGCACAAACATTACTTAATTAATTAATTAATTAATTATGAACCCTCACTGAAACAGGTCTGATAAAGAACGAGTCTTTTAATAAATTAAAAGAACTCGTAACACAAGAACTGCAAACCGAGAACTCATGATATGAGAACCGCAAGACATCAGTTTGGTCATCTACCACCACCATTTTTCGATCGATGTAGAGGGTCGACGTCCCTCTGAGTCCGTATCATCAATATATCACGAATCCGGACCAACCCGATGCCGCCATTCGACTTGCATTCGAACCCGACGTAACCCGACGCAACCCGACGTGACGTGACGTGACGTTGTAGTAGGTAGTCACGTGACTGTTGGATTACCTAGTTTAGTCATGTAGTAGATAGTCATCCTTATCCTACGAGATCCCTGCTTTCCTTGAGCCTGCGACTAGCTCAGGACTCCCCTGCCTAGTCCACCTGGTGATGAGATCGTGATTCGAACCCTGCCAAAGCTCCAGTCCTTTTGTCTTAGCCATTTTCGAGCAAGATTTATCACAGCATTCAACTTCCTCACCAAACGCGAGTCTACAGCCAAAGTCCCACCAAACACGAGCCACAGCGAAAGTTCCCTCACACACAAGTTCTACCCTACAAGAGTTTTCCCAACACAGCCCCAACGCGAGAGTTTTCCCCACAAGCCGTCACCAAACACGAGTCACCGAGTCCCTACACGAGAGTTTCCCCCCACGAGCTGCCATCAAACACGAGTTTTCGCCCAGAAGTCCGATACGAAAAAGTCCTTCCCTTACACGAGTTACCCCAACACACGAGCTTCCACTATATCCTGCTGCAATTATTTCACCTACTATCATGCCAGGACCTAGCAATAACAAGAGAACTACGAAGAAAGCCGCTAAGACTACAAAAAACCGTGCAACCGCAGATACCACAGCACCAACGGCACCCATGGAGGTGACAAACGACACGGTACAACCTGACAACGAAGACGTCAAAAGCTCACCCGAGGACGGTGCAATTATGCACGTCAAAAACTTACAGGCATTAATGCTGTCAGTATTCGAAGATGGCAAACTCGAAGGATTCAAAGAGGGAAAAGATGCAGGCCTCAACGAAGGACACCGCATCGGTTTCGAAGAAGGAAAAAAGGTCGGTCAAAATCATACTGAAGAAATCATCAAAAAGGCATATAGACGAGGAGAATCGAACGGCCAACGAAATGAGCAGAAGAGATGGACCACAGCAGGGCACGCTGAACACGGCGAATGCAACGCCGGACGGAAACCACGCGTCAACAGCACTACCCAGACAGATGCCGGGACACAAGCACCCAATGAAGTCTACGCAACCACCACTACACAAACGGAAACAGCACTGAGACTACGCGCATCCACATCAACACAAACGACACCGACAGCTGGCGTATCCGTGGCAACCCAGCACGAACCACCAACCCAAACGGACCCACCGTCGCACGAAAGTGAGTCCCAGCACGCCCCAACTTCACTAAAAACGACGGCCGCTACACCGGACAGCGCCGCGCCACCAAAAAGCACGACGACGAGGCACCTGCAAGTCCCCACGCGTCCACCCTCATCAAAAGCAACTACACCCGCAACCGAACGCGCCACGTCGTTGTCAAGCACCCAAACGGATCCAACCCCGCGTGAAAACGCGTCCCAGCACGCACCAGCACGCCCACCCTCACCAAAAACGACGCCCGCTGCACCAGAACGCGCCACGTCATCACCCACTGCCCCAACGCGTACCCCATCGCCCGATATTCAACGAGAGACGCGTCACACGTCGACACCCACCCAAACGGCCCCACATTTGCGCGGGAACGCGCCCCAACGCATCCCAACACACCCACCTGCTCAAGAACCAACACCCCCGCAACAAAACGCGTCCAGACGCGTCTCAGACTGCAAATCCACCACGCCGGCACCAATGCCTAACCAGTCCACGCCCACGCCCGCCCAAAACCACGACGTCGCCGCCGAGACGTCTCAAGTGAGAACCCCGAGGCCAAACAACGTCGAGACGCGAGCAAACGTACACGAGAGGCCGGAGGAGGCGAAATACATAAATACAAACGACGCACCAAGGGAGGCGGAGACGAATGAGCGAGACGAGACAAGGACGAACGCGGAGACGCATGAGAAAACACAACGAGAGCCCGAGAACGGCTCGAAATGTACGTTCACGCTCACCAGCCCATGCACTGACATCCCCTCGAGGACGGCCCATGCCCGAAGCCCCGTACTTGCACCCACGCGATTTGACTGGGCCGAAGACGCCGCCACAATCCCACTCCACCCCGCCTTCGCAACCATATACCCACCCCGCGATCTTTCGGCCCTCCGTTCCAACTCACGACGACCATTCGCCACTTTACAGCGCCGTATACGACGACCACGTATACAACCCCAGACCCGACGCACCTTTGAAAAACCTTATGGTCCCATGTTCACACGAAGCCACCCGTCTGGCATTGCATCTGGACGACCCATTATTACCAAGCCCCTTAGCCCACCCAAGCCTACCTCATTTGATTCCGAGCACCTCGACTGGGATCGCAATCCCCGACTTTGTGACTTGAGTAGAGCACTTCAGGCCCTAGGTTGGATCAGGCCAGCTTAGTGTCAGTTTTTGTGTTGTTTTTGTTTTTGCTTGCAGCAGTTTTTGTGTTTTTCTTTTTTGGTTTTGTTTCTGTGCTCCTTTTCATGTCGCGACGAGGACGTCGCTTTGTTTTGAGGGGGGAAGATGTAGTAGGTAGTCACGTGACTGTTGGATTACCTAGTTTAGTCATGTAGTAGATAGTCATCCTTATCCTACGAGATCCCTGCTTTCCTTGAGCCTGCGACTAGCTCAGGACTCCCCTGCCTAGTCCAACGTGACCCGACGTGACCGACATAACCCGACGTATGCCGCTTCGTCACAGCCGCTCTCAGACCAAATCTGGCAGCCTCAAACGCCTCGGAGTTCCAATTCCAGGAGATGGATCTCTTCGGACTCAATCCCCGACTTCGGATTTACTTTATTTATGCATCCCCTCGTCCTTTCGGAGATATGTAGGACTTTCTAGATCTTTTCCTTGCATATTCGTTTTCCCCTCCATTTCCTGTCTTCGTTGCTTTGCAACCCCCCTTTCCACATCCCCATTCCAACCTTTCTTTGTAGCTTACCATCGGCCGAAGTAGACACGTCCGAAAGTAGATTACTGTTTCCTGTACTATAAAAACGGTCCCCGACGACTGTACAAAATAAGATACCCTTAGTCCCCATTTCCCTTTAGTCAGAATCACCTTTTAATCCCTTCAAATGCTCGTCCACGTAGATCCTTAGTTTTTATAGTTCACTTCGTCGTCTTTATCGTTGTTTCCGTATATTCGTTCATCGTTTCCGACCCGACCCGACCCGACCCGCCGTACCCGACATCGTCGGCATCGTCGGGTTCTTTATTATTTGTCCGTTTTCACTCCGTTCATCGCCGGCTTCGTCGTTATTAGTCCAGTTTTACGCGGCGGCTTTACTTTTACTAACATTCCCTTCTTTTTACTTCTATTCCCGACACTGATTTATCCAGTCACTTCTATGCTGACACCCTCTGGTTAGGATCTTTATTATTTCTTATATAGTTCCGAAGCCACCAAGAACCCGCATCTACATCTGGAGCCCACCGCGAGGATAATTCAGTGTCAAGAAACATTCATTTCATAGCCCCTCATTTCCTTTCGTCATCTCGAAACAAGCCTTGCTGCAGCACTTTACACATCCGACACCCGTTACCCGACTTCTTTACATTCGACACCCAACGTTCCGACATCCACTCGCCAACTATCACACTATCATTTGGGTTTGATTCTCATACTATTTTCTCTTCTTTGACAACTACAATTGTTCAGTTTCACGTACAACTTCGAACCCGCTCTTGTGCGGCCGACCCAGCGGCCGTTTACCGCTTTAGGAAACTTGCACAGCCACGACCCAATACACACTTTGTCGACTCGACGTCTCGATCCCCGTCACATCCACCATCCACACTCGTTTTTACAACCCCAACGCACTCGGAATTCCACTCCCCACCGATAACCGTCGAAAAACCGCGACCGGAAAGCCCCAACGACCCGCCCACCAGCACTCGCGCGTCAAACACGACTCGGAACAGACGGAGCGCCGTGCAACGGGTTTAGCCTGTGCACCCCCAGCCGCTCGCGTCTAAGAACTCGCACTTGTCACCGAATACAAGCCCTGACACGCCCCCATCGTCTGAGCCCGCGAAGTTACCAGCAAAACACGTCAGCGCCTTTCACGAGTCTGTGCGAGCAGCCCCGCCGCGATCGAGCCCTCAACACCGTGCTACAGCCTCACGACGCCATTCGCAAGGTCTTACGAGCCGTCTCCGCCATTATCGAGTCCCCAACGCGTCGCCACGTCATCCCAGCTCATGCACCCGCCTATTCGACATACCCGGCCGCTCACGCCCTCGTTGCTACCCCCACGCAGCCTCGTATGGCTCTCCGAGTCCCCACAGCGCCCTTCGCGAGCCCACACGAGTCGTCTTCGCCGTTATCGACGCTCCCACAGTGTCCCACGTCACCCCGCTTCGTGCCCCCGCCTATTCGACATCCCGGCCGCTTACGCCCTCGTTGGACCTCCCCGTCGCCTCGCACCGCTTCCTATGGCCCCACGACGCCAGCTGCGAGCCCTCACGAGCCGTTCTCAACGCCCAACGCGTCACCACGTCATCCTTCCTCGTGTCCCCACGTACTCAACATCCCCGGCCGCTCACGTCCTCGTTGGACCATCCGCCGCTTCGTACAGCCTCCCAGAGCCCCACACCGTCGTTCGTAAGCCAGTACAGGCCGTCCTCGCCATTATCGATGCCCCACGCCGCGCCACGTCACCCGGCTTCGTGCCCCAGCTAAGTCGACGTCTCCGGCCGCTTACGCCCTCGTTGGACCTTCCCGTTGCCTCGTACCGTTTCCTACAGCCCCACGACACCACTCGCGAGCCCTCACGAGCCATCCTCGCCGTCATCGACCCCTCACGCGTCACCACGTCATCCTTCTTCGTGCCCCCCGTACTCGACATCCCCGGCCGCTCACGTCCCCGTTGAGCCACCCGCCGCCTCGTACCGCATCCCAGGACCACACATCATCCGTCGTGACGCCGTACAAGTAGTCCTCGCCGCCCTCGAGCCATCAACAACATGCCACGTCACTCGACATCATACCCACCATCCGAGGCCAACGACCGCCGCGTACAACCACCCCCACGTTCTCGTTCACGCCCCCGCACCTCGACATGGCTCCATACTGCCCCAAACACGTCCGCCCCCGTCCCTCGTCGTCCCACGCAAGCGGCCACGTCACCTACGTCACCCCGTCGACTCCCACTCTCGACCCCCGCTTCCCAGCCGTCCCCGTCCTCGCCCACTCCCCCTCGACCACCTACGTCCTCGACCAACCCCACGACGTCCCTCTCGCGAGCCCAAACGAAGCCCCGTTGGGTTACGCCCGCGAAACCGTGACCACCGGCCGCTCAAACCCGTTCCACGACCCGACGCATCGTTGTCAAATCCCCACGCATATCCGCCACGAAAGTACACGAAACGCCACCCGTATCACCCCCAATCTATCTCCCAGTCCACGTCGTCTCATCCGCCCACGTCATCCGCCTCCGTCCCCCGACATCGACCACCCGTTGCCGCCTCCTCGACCTCTCGCCATCCTCGAACGACCTCACGAAACCACGATCCACGTCACGCAATCCCACGTTCCCTCTTATCCGCCCACGTCGTCCGCCCCGTCTCCCTACGTGGCCCTATGCCATACCGCCACACCCGACAACCCGTTTTCGACCAATCCGCTACATCGGCTTCCGGATCCGGATCCGCGACTCGCATCACAGCACCCGACTACGAACCCGGACGCGTTCCCAACGATTCCGCGGCATCCGGTTCCGGTTCCGGCTCAATTCGAGCATGAGGTTCCGGTTCCGGTTTCACATCTCGTACCCGCCACCTTCGCACCCCCATACCCACCGAACCCGACCCTACGAAAACCCCTCACCGTCCATCGGCATAAGAAATATATACATAAATAGATTAAATATATCAAAAAGAAAGAAAAATGTCAGAGATAAAGGAAAGATAAAAAGAAACACTCGTTCCCGACACACCCGGCACCCGCATAATCCACCCGACGTACCCGACACACCCGCTTGCGAATCCGTCGCACCCAACGAACCCGCTTACGAACCCGCCGCACCCGCTTACGGACCCGACACGTCGCTTCACTCGTTCCCCACGCACCCGACTCATCCGCTCACGCACCCGCATTAAACCCATTTGACATCGTTCTCCGCTTTCCATGACCCACCGTTTCCGCCACCGTTTCGACCCAGACACAATGTTCCCTGTCTCGGCTTCGATTTCCAACCCACCCGACTTTATATTTCAGTTCCATGGGGGGGAATGCTTCCCCACGGGTCCAAGCCGGTGCTGAACCGCCTAGTATGAGGCTGATATCACAGCCGTTGATTATCGCCCCCATATTAGTATCGTCTATCGAACCTCCGCCGCCGTCTATCAAACCTCCGCCATCGTCTATCAAACCTCTGCCGCCGTCTATCGAACCTCCGCCATCGTATATCGAACCTCCGTCGTCGTCCATTGAACCTCCGTTTTCGTCATATCGTATCGAACCTCCGCCATCGTATATCAAACCTCTGTCGTCGTCCATCGAACCTCCGCCATTGTCTATCAAACCTCCGCCACCGTCTATCGAACCTCCGCCATCGTATATCGAACCTCCGTCGTCGTCTATCGAACCTCCGTTTTCGTCATATCGTATTGAACAACCACC
This sequence comes from Hygrocybe punicea, assembly GCA_963556145.1. Classification (NCBI taxonomy): domain Eukaryota; kingdom Fungi; phylum Basidiomycota; class Agaricomycetes; order Agaricales; family Hygrophoraceae; genus Hygrocybe; species Hygrocybe punicea. The sequence goes on from OY744463.1 coordinate 6,039,213, forward strand.
GTCGTCATATCATGTCTACTCCTACGCCACCGTTTCCGCCACCCGTTGACACAGCCACCAAAGCCGCCGACCCTAACTCGACCCGCCTAGATCGTCTTTGTCATCCGCTTGTGTTTTATTTCGTTTCCGCTCCTGCCTTACTCGTCTCCGTCACCCGCCCCCAATCCTATGTCACGTTTAGTTTTATCCTGACTTGATTTCTATCGCGTCCCCTCTTTCCGATACCCGACATTTATTTATTTTCTCATCTATTTTGCGTTTCCACTCCCCACTTGTCCCGTTTTTGTAGCTTTCCATCTTTTCTTTCATTTCCGCTCAGTTCCCTTTTCCTCCAGTTCTATGAACTTTGTTTCCTTTTTCCTCGACACCGGCTTCACTCATTTCGTTCCCCATTCGCCGCTCTCAGCCTCCGACCCTCCATCGAGTTCCGCTAGTCACCATCCGCTCTCCCCCTTTGCATTGTCCACAACCCGCCTCGTCCTGTCGAGCCCGATTCCATGACCACCACGTCGGCCTCATCTCACGCATCCGAGTCCCGAGTCCACGTAGTATCGACCAGGGATGGTCTTTATTTAAAGTACCCTGGAGATGTAGAGGGTCGACGTCCCTCTGAGTCCGTATCATCAATATATCACGAATCCGGACCAACCCGATGCCGCCATTCGACTTGCATTCGAACCCGACGTAACCCGACGCAACCCGACGTGACGTGACGTGACGTGACCCGATGTGACCGACATAACCCGACGTATGCCGCTTCGTCACAGCCGCTCTCAGACCAAATCTGGCAGCCTCAAACGCCTCGGAGTTCCAATTCCAGGAGATGGATCTCTTCGGACTCAATCCCCGACTTCGGATTTACTTTATTTATGCATCCCCTCGTCCTTTCGGAGATATGTAGGACTTTCTAGATCTTTTCCTTGCATATTCGTTTTCCCCTCCATTTCCTGTCTTCGTTGCTTTGCAACCCCCCTTTCCACATCCCCATTCCAACCTTTCTTTGTAGCTTACCATCGGCCGAAGTAGACACGTCCGAAAGTAGATTACTGTTTCCTGTACTATAAAAACGGTCCCCGACGACCGTACAAAATAAGATACCCTTAGTCCCCATTTCCCTTTAGTCAGAATCACCTTTTAATCCCTTCAAATGCTCGTCCACGTAGATCCTTAGTTTTTATAGTTCACTTCGTCGTCTTTATCGTTGTTTCCGTATATTCGTTCATCGTTTCCGACCCGACCCGACCCGACCCGCCGTACCCGACATCGTCGGCATCGTCGGGTTCTTTATTATTTGTCCGTTTTCACTCCGTTCATCGCCGGCTTCGTCATTATTAGTCCAGTTTTACGCGGCGGCTTTACTTTTACTAACATTCCCTTCTTTTTACTTCTATTCCCGACACTGATTTATCCAGTCACTTCTATGCTGACACCCTCTGGTTAGGATCTTTATTATTTCTTATATAGTTCCAAAGCCACCAAGAACCCGCATCTACATCGACAATATGGTCCCGCTCCACAAGATGAAGGACTGGGAGTTGTGACTGAGGTGTTTTGGAAGAGCTGAGAGAGTGTCTAGTTTGGTCATCTGCCACCACCGATCTTCAATGGACGATAGGGTCCCACTCCATGTGATGGAGGACTGGGAGTCATGACTGGAGAGTGATGTTGAGAGATTTTGGAGATTTTTTGGTCAGTTCAGTCTTTTTTTTTTGGTTTTCTGCTAGCAACGAGGATGTCACTATGGAGAAAGGGGGCATTTGTAGTGGTTGTGCCTGACAAATCACGTGACCAGTCCCTTAGTCAGTAGCCCTATCTGGATGTAGTAGACAGTTGATCCATCCATCCAGATTGACCTTTCCCTTCGAGTCCTGTGTGAGCCCCTGAGAGGTCCCTTGGGACCACTCCACCGAACTGATCCAGACTATGGTAAACGTGATAGGGCTTTATATGTCTTGTTGACAGCCTTCCTGATTGGCATAGCTCCTCGGTGTAACAACTGGAGATTTTGATCAACGAGCAACCAGGTGCATTGGTTGACTTGCACATGATTGATAACAAGCCAGTACGTGATGATCCACAGTTGAAATAGCTGAGACCATGCTGATTTAACCTGTGGGCAGATTATTGACTGAGCTGTTGGTGAGGATGTGGACCATATACATTGAATCAAATCCCGGATGAGGGCAAGAGTAGGTGCAGGGATGGAAAGGAGGTGTTTGATATCATTAATGGTGGCATCAGGGGGTTTGTTGGTAATATAAGCATCATTAGTGGCTGTTTGTGTAGATTGGGGGATTTTGAATGTGAGAAGTGAATACACAGAGAGATTGGGGCTTGGCAAATATGTGTCAAGGATACCCTGAGGGATCTCAAATTTGAGCATTGAGAATGGTGAAATTTGCTTGATGTCACACATCACCTCCACTTATGGTGAATTGACCGAATTGGTACAGTAAATGTGCCCCTAGTGTATAGTTGTTGCAACCGAGTGCTCTCACAAGGATTTGGTAGGATCAGGTTGACATAGATAGTGTTGAGAGATGTGACAGCAGTGGGTTCCGATGATGTGACATGATTCAAGAATCCCATGACCAACAAGGGCAAGGCAGGCGAGAAGGTGTTGGTGATGGTTGTGGTGGTCACTCTCCTTGTCATCCTCTTCAGCAATGAGAAGTACTGCAATGTTGTCATACGTGATAAAAAGTATTTGTCTGTGTCCAGGATTTGTCATATGGTTTAGGATGCTACATAAAATCAGACTTTTTTTTTTATGGCTCAGAAAGGGTCACATTTATGATATTATTTATGCTATATCCACAGGATATAGCTCCAATACATGTTCACAATAATGAAAACAATAAAGGCCCAAATAATTGTAAATTCTGTATACACTATTTTCTGTATGAATACCACTTTTAGATAATATTATTGGGTGCCTGTCCGTAACAATAAATATATTCAGGAATCATAGATTTTCACCATAGTGGGACACAATTCCAATACCGCAAAGACCCCGGAAAATAATTTAGACTCCATTTCCAAAAGCAGGCTATATACGTAATGAATAAACACAAAATCTGTACAGGGGGGGTACCCCTCTGAATAGAATACAAGATATGTTTTCAAGATCCGACCTGCCAAAGTAACCAGATTTGATCTTTGCCAACCTTCGGCCTGTCACTTCTTGTTCTCACGTTACCTTTGATTCATCCTATGATAAGATAGACCTCATCCACAAACAGTTACATGGCGTGACAATGAAGTAAAACCTCCGTAGATAACTTTTGGAGATGTTTAAAAAAAATCTGTTTCAATGAAATGTTCAGAGAGTGGTTCCAGAGGGATCTGTGTATTCAAAAGTTGGATTTTCAATCATTTGAAGGAGATAGATATTTGGTCTAACCCATCAACCACTGTGACACCTCCATAACACACACCAATGGGTTAGACCAAATATCTATCTCCTCCTTCAAATGATTGAAAATCCAACTTTTGAATACACAGATCCCTCTGGAACCACTCTCTGAACATTTCACTGGAACAGATTTTTTTTAAACATCTCCAAAAGTTATCTACGGAGGTTTTACTTCATTGTCACACCATTTCACGTGATGTAACTGTTTGTGGATGAGGTCTACCTTACCTTTTGACTTATTTGTAATCATAGCGGTTCCAACCCCGACTGGAACCCCCAGAATATATTTATTCTTACGGAAAGGCACCCATTTTCTGCAATATTTTCATAAGTGATCATGAGATAACAACACAAATAGTTTCAAAATATTATTTGATCGCAAAAAATCCATCCGTATGCTTTTGCGCTGTGTGAACGTATTCTGAATAGTACAGTGGTGTGAATACTAACGACTTGTCAGCTATGTTCTTTCAAACGCAAAGTCTCAAAAAATCTCGACCATGTGCCCTCATCATCCCTTGTCTGATCACTGTTAGGTGAATTTGATATTTCGAAGGTCCCAGGCATCTGCATGTCCTTCTCGTCATTAGATGAAAGGTCAGTCGTATTGTCATGCAGCCCAGTAGGCCCTTTTTCCCCAACGAGTGTACGGCCCTCCACCTCTCCCTTCGGGATACGATCTGTGTGACCTCCGATGGCAATGTGCGACAACGAAGATTGGGTGTGGGCCATCTTATCCGCCGTCAGCCTACTCAGATTCAAGTCCATACGACTTATTTTCTCCCCCTGATTCCCTGCGTTGAGGTCGCTCTCTTCACTCTCGTCGTCGTCACTATTGACCCGGCTGCTACTCGCTCCGCTCTTCAAACGGTGCACAGCCCGTGCCGATGTTATGGCCAACCTCCAGCGCGCCCGTGCGTCGAAATTAGCACGAAGACCGTTCGCAAGATCATGTTCAGTTGAGGGTTGATGCGTGGTTAGCCACTGTGGAGAATACGGCGGGGAACAGAAGTGTTAAACAGATCACTCAGTACAATTAGAAGCAATAATAGCAACGCACCGGATGAGCGAGCGCCTCGTCACTAGTAAGCCTCTTCAACGGGTTTGTGTTTAAGAGCGATTTGATAAAATCTTTCGCTGCGAAACCTGTCAAGCAGTGCATTTATCTTGACAACAACCACAGCACCTTGAACTGAAATTTTCCGCCAGTATTGGTCGTGAAATTCAATATGAGCTTCCAACGTCTCCTTGATGAGAAGTTTGATATCTTCGGAACGGAAAGGCGAGTAGCCGCACAGGAGCACATAAGTGATGATCCTGCAGTGAGTCAGTGATAGGGCTTGATCCATTCACATTCATATTACCCTGTTGACCACATGTCCACCGCCTTGCCGTGACCATGATTGGAAAGCACTTCCGGGGCTACATAACCGAAACTTCCAGCCAGAGAATGCAACTGCTCTTCAGGCGATTGTAGATGCTTGGCTCTGCGAAAACGGTTAACTGACGTATGTGTGTGGAGTAAAATTACGGACTACTCCCGAAGATACTCACATACCAAAATCGACGATGACAATATCACTACCCAGATCCTTGGTTCGATAAAGGATATTTTCCGGTCTAATAACCCGTTTCATGAGCGTAGTAGACAGTCAAATGAGTAAAACTCGTAAAAACGAACTTGAGATCTCGATGCACAATGTCATGGTCGTGTAAATATTTTACCCCTGCCAAAACCGACCTGAAAATGAATATGGGTGCGGAAATAATCAGCTTGTCAAGGAGGAAGGTCGTGTGATCGCGACCAATGCGCTAAAAACCAAAGAAAGCATTCACACACCTCACAACACCTACTGCATCCCTCTCCGTAAATTTACCTTTCTGCAATATGCGCTCAAAAAGTTCTCCGCCGACAGCAAGTTCGAACACTAGGTAATATTTTGACCTAGATTCGAACCATTCGTAAAATTTGACCTGATAAATTTTGGCCGACGTCGGTCGAATTTACAGGTGGTTGCAGTGAGTTCCCGGAAGTAGTTCTCAAGGGAAGAATGAAAGCGCTCACAATATTTGGGTGACTTAAACCCTTGAGCACCTCCATCTCTCCCCAGACACTCGCCTCATTCCCCTTGACTTTCTTCTTTGCAATCACTTTCAGGGCAACTTCCTTGATCACGCCACTCTCACCAGCAACCCTCCTTTCATTCTTTGGCTTGGCTGTGGCATGCTCAGCCTGGGATGGTAAGGAAGACCTGGCAACCGCACCCTTCTCCGCAACCTCGACCAAGTTGAGAGGGACGTGCCATGTTGCTTGCTATGATCAAGACCAATTAGACATCGCGAACAAACACAGATTGGATTGGATTGGAAGGAACCGACACAGCAAGGAACATTGGTTGAATATCAATGCAATGCAACAGGACTAACTCACCATCACCTTCCCAAATGCCCCTTCCCCCAGCGCCCCATGAATCTCATAGTCTTTCTTCTTGTTAAAACTGGGAGGCTGGGGGAGAATTTTGTCCTTGAGTGATAAATGCATGAGCCGCTGATTGACCAAAGACTGCTACGTAGACAGTTCTTGAAGATTGATTCCGAAAGAAGTGGTGATTCCGACTTCAGGTGAAGGCTGTACATTGGTGAGACTTTTGTGTCAGAGCACTTTTGTGTTGGAGGTCACGGTGACCTGAAACCAACGTCCATTCTGATGTCTCGACAGGACAAAGCTACGACAGAAAAACACGCAAGAATCCTCAGGGAATTAGTAAAAAAACCAGAAAACAAAGTATGCGGTGACTGCAAACGCAATGGTTAAGCACTTTCTGGCTTGCTCAGGCTTCTCTGACGCAATTCTTCACAGACCCACGATGGGCGTCTTGGAACCTGTAAATGCACATTACATTTTATAATAATCTGTTCTCACTCTTAGTCGTCATTTAGCGGAATGTTTCTTTGCATTCGGTGTTCAGGCATTCACCGCGGTATGGGAACTCATATCAGCAAGGTCAAGTCGATTGATCTTGATGCTTGGACGCCGGAACAGATGCAGGTGAATCCTCTTGCCCTTGAGATATCGGTCAACCTCATGTGCCCGCATCTAGTCTATCCAGTGTTGGGGGAATCGACGTGCTAATCTCTATTGGGAGGCGCACTTGAAGTTGGGTCATGTTCCTCCTGATCAGTAAGCGCTCATGCCTCGTCGTGGCCAGAATGCTCAATGAAAATGTTCAGCAAGATCGAGTCCTTCATTCGTTCCAAGTATGAATCTCGTCGATGGTCGTTGGACGGACCTCCCCCGGAGGACCCGTCAGTTCTTGATGACCAGTCAACAACACAACATATTCGAGAATCTGCCCAGCAGCTTCTTGCAACTCAAACTTATGTGTCCAACACAGCACAATTCAGCCGCCGCCCGGCTTCTCCTGTACGACAACGTCCCTTCACAGCCCATCAGCCACAAGCGCACCAACTTCTCTCAGCTGCTGTAGGTGACCGAAGCCAACAAGCAACTATATCTACCGAGATAGCAGCACAAGCTCAGCAAATTCAGGTGCCATCAGATGGTGGCTTGTTCAGCCTTGACTTTCATGCTCCAGCTTCCATCTCAGCACCAAATCACACCTCTTCACAACTGGACAACAATGTCAAGCAAGACATTCTTTCTCTTTTTTCTGCATCTCCCGTCACTCCAGCTCAGCAAATTCAAGCATCTACGTTTGGGCAACTTCACACTGCCTTGGCAAATTCGCCCTGGGATACTCCGAATAGTCACCGTGTACAGGCGACGAGTATGATGGGTTCTAACGGAATTGGGCAGTGGGGATTAAATTCAGGTTCGAATGCACCAGGATTCCCAATACAAAGCAACTTGTTGGGGAACCAGCTTCCAGTACAGCAACAGCCCAGTCGCAAGGGCACCGGCGGTGTCTGGGAATCAGCAAACGCAGGAGGTTCAGCCGCCGGAGACCCCTTCGGTGCGGCTTCAAGCAAACAGGAGGACATCTTCGGAGACCTTTGGGGTGAATTCAAGTAATACTAGATTTGTTAATTTTACCCTGGACAGACTCGCAGCTGACATGGTTTCGCGACATCTTCCCCCATGGTTGGATTGTGAAAGATGTTGCGGTGGAACCACTACTTCGTATTTGGTAAACCTACACGATACCAAGGTCCTTCAACATCTCAATCAGCAATGCAAGGGATGATGTTATTATTATGACAAACCTTCTCGATCAACTTCCTCGCAATCGGATGGAATTGGTCCTTAGAGTTCGTGAATACATCAACGGCCAACGAATGTTCGACTTGAGAAATAGCCCTGAAAATCGGCCTACAAAACTTCATCCGACCTTTGATGACACCCGTGCCATCATCACCGATTACCCACTTGGCCGCCTCAGCAGCAAACATCTTGGCTGCATCTGACAACGGGTCTAGAAGGGAAAGCTGGTAGAACCTTAGGCGTATTTCAGCATTTGGAGATGTAGATAACCGATAGAGTTCCCCCAGAAGTGATATATGCGACGTAGGGAGAGCATGGTATGCGTGTAAGCGTTCCAAGAAAACAACTGATGACATTCAGCATTTGCAGACGGGGTAAAACAAACCTTACTTTTCTGATTGGCATTGAAATCTTGCAAATCAGTCTCTCTGAATTCTAGTTGAGAAACCAAGGTTTCACGAGATTGATCCCATAAGTCCGCAAGGGCATATGCCGTTTTTGCCAAGGTGATATCGTATTCCATATTTACTGGAAGAGTGAGTCCTTCTCCTTCAAACCAGGTCTAGAAACTTGTGGTTACAGATCGTGGACCCCGGAGAATTGATAACCAACCTTGAAGTCAATTGAATTGAGAGCTTGGATTTTATCTTCTCCTCCATGACATTGGAAATATTCATACAGATGATGATGCCATTGCTCCGTAGTTATGCTCCTTCCCATGAAGGTATTCACGTAGTTCTTTACATATGGCAGAAGTACGTCCAAACCACCCAAGGTTCGTTCTGCATCATCCTGCGTCAGAGGTCTGACCCACGTTAGTAAGGATTGTTTTCACCGAGGTGGAGGATGAAATTAGCTCCTTTCTCATACGGGATGCTGCTATATGCTTCATCTGGATCCTCCCCTTTGTCAAAGTTGACAAGGAGGCGCTGGTACTTTGGGTGGTCCTGGTATTGTATCAAGGACTCATTCAAAGCTTTGGTTCCGATTAAGAAGGAAAATCCTCGATCGGCTTCGGAGTATAGGACTCGTTGAAGAACGCGCTCGATGTAGGTCGTCCAGCCTTCGTTAAGCCAGAAATGAGATGCATTCGCGTGGCTAATCGGAGGTTTTGTGAGAAGGAGGGAAAGTACGGCGGAGGCTGAGAACGAACGTGACACCATTACCGAACCAGGAATGCGTCAGTTCGTGTACAACAACGTCGACCAGAGACCTATCGCCAGTTATTAGAGCTGTGGTGTTGTTATTAGAAAATAGAGGTCAAAGAGTATGCCATGTCGGCTTCACTTGGTGTTAAGAATGTTAGGCATGCGTTCTCCTGAATTCTGATACATCAGCTCGGATTATGGAATAACAACAGGTGTAAGCAAACCATGCCTCCGTATGGGAACGATGGAGGGAGTACTAGGAGATCATACACGCCGAACTTGTAAGGTGTTACAAGAACCTCCGCAGCTGCCAAGAACCTGCCGACCGTTCAGTCCGTCAATCGTCATCTCGTATTCTGCGTACCTCGCTGTATCTTTGCTGAATTCCCAGTAGGCCGCCTCCATCATTTCGGGCTCTGCCCAAACACCAGTTGTCCAGTCCTTCCCCGGCGGTTTTGGAAAAGCCCGATACCGAACGTTTCCGCAAGCAATGGCGATCAGGTATGATGGAATCGGAACGGTCTATTCCTCGAAATCCTCTAAATATGCAATACTCATACCAGAGGAGACAGACCTGGCTATATTTGTACGTGACCAAGTCTTTTCCAATCGTTTTTCCTTCATGTGCCGGGCCGTCAGACGGCGGAGATATCCTCACTGCTGACAGAAGTACAGGTAAGACGGAGGTTACAGTGGCACTGTATTTCTATTCATATTTTTCAAGTTAGATGCAAATTGTAACGATGAGGATGGTACGAACGATCTTGACTGATGGTGTATCTACGGAGTCGGATGTTCATTTTTGAAGACTATACATCAGACATTACTATACCTTGCAACGGGGCCATAGAGCGTGCGTATATGGGCTGGCATTGACTGAACAAGTATGGAAAGGTCTTTCCCTGCGTCTGTCTGACAGGATTCCTACACTTCGAGCATTCTTCGGAAACGACGATGATAACCACCCACTCTTTGTCAAGCCATTGCAAGGCTGTACATTCCTTTGAGGTCCTGTATGTTATTTCGACAGCGATGTATGATCCAGCATCGAGGGAAGACGGGAAAAAAATATGGAGAGCTGATCCCATGACAGGATGCCTGTCCTTCAATTCAATCTTACAGTTACTGGAGCGTGAATCGTCAATGCACGGGAAGAGTTGGGACATTTGGCGCACGGGTAGTAGGACGGCATCTTCGGACGAAACTAGACGCACGGTTTCGATCACCAAATCCGCTGTATCGAAACTACAAAGAACTGTTAGAGTTTCACAAAAAGGAGTTTAATTCATGATGCCTGAGGCCTGATGTCTCACATAACTTGAGATACGCCATGTTTGAGGACTTTCAGATGGTGAATCGCGCAGCCTTTGATAATTTTTTCATGGAAGTCGACCGTCCATTCGAAAACAACTGATTCAGTTGCGATATCGAGATAATTGGATTGCGTAGTTGGGTCGACTTGCGTGTGTATATTGAAATCAGTCATAGGTGGTGATGAAAGAAAGGTCCAAGATGAGATAAAAAGCGTCCACTTGAAGGTCCGATCAAGAATACAACAAAGAAGGTACCATACAGCATCAAATGGACAGGAGCGGTTAACATGACATTATTGAGTACATTAAGGATCGTAAGACGCATCTGCAACAAAACATGCGAGAAACAAGGGCTCAATGAGAGCGGAACCAAATGTGGGTTGGAGGGGACATAACCAAGCTGTTTTGATCGGCCCAACGTTTCCTCAGATCATGCTAGACGTGGAGGTCATTAAGTGATAGTCGGAAAGACTAGTAAAGAAGAAAATAGGAATGTTACCTTTAGAGACACGGTGACGGCAAATTCTACATTAACAGAGTCGCGCCTGGTACTCAGCTTTTCATGATCGGAAGAGAATTCAGCTAATCTTTGCAGCTGGTTGGTCTGGAGAAATAGCTTACGGGCGACGAAGATTCGGCAGAGGAGCAAGGGCTCATGCACAAGTATGGCGTCCACACTACGTCCGATGCCCAACCATCTTCCATCTCGTCGACTGGCACTTCAGGGAGTTCTTTGCATAGACGTAGAGGGGAGAGAGGCGTCTCAAAATTATTCTGGGTAGCCTCGACGGTGCGAGCACTGGGCAGGACAGGAATGCGAATCGGAGACATCGAGAACCGCGAAGATAGCTGCCTGGTGGGATGATCTGCGGTTATTTTCAGAGAATCTGGCGAAATCAATAATGGAGAAAGCGGGCTGAGGAGTACATGGTGAGGGGTGTCTATGATGGTGGAGTCGGTGATGCATTGGAGCGTGTGACCCTGTCGAGGAGGAAAGAGTCTGTTTTGGACATGTAATGGTGCTAAAGCAGACAAGGTTGGACTGGCGGAAATGTCCAGGATGGGCAACGGGATTGCGGAGATGGCACGCTGCGGACAACTGAGGGCGAGGGGGATATCGACGGTGAGTCCAAGCACGTGTGCGCGCCGACGGGCATGTTGAGGACTAAAAACTGGGCGCATTTCCGCGGCAAGCCGACGATAACGGGTGTTGGCGGAACGAACTGTGAGTAAGATGCGAGCGAAGCGAGAGGAAGGAAGGGTAGGGGAAGCGGGAGAAGTCATGGAAATAATTAGTGTGTAAAAAATATAAATATATTTGTCCGTGGGGAGCAAGGCGCCAGTCCTGCACAAAACAAGTCAAGGGGGGGAAAGTGGTGAACTGAAGTGAGCAGAACAGTTACTGGTATATATACACGCTTGTTGTCTGCACTTGAATCGTCGCTGTCCATGTGTCGCTGAGGCGATTCGGAGACAATGCATTCTCCGCCCTGGATTATTTCATATACGGTTAGTTACAATTACTACGAGGGACAGGCCTTGTTTTCTTTTTGTCGGTCGGTTTGGTGTTGAAAGGTGATATATATGAATCACGTGGTCATAGCGCCTTTCCGAGTCTGCGATGTCAAGCGTTCCTTATAAAGTCGGTCAGGACCTCGCTCATTCGCAGATTCTGTGCTGAACTTTGCTTCAATGTCAGGATTCCTCTTGTTTTGCCCAGATTGTGGCACATTGCTCGATCGCCCGCGAGATGGCGAGCAAACCGTCACCTGTGAGCAGTGCAATCGACAGGAGAGCGCGGTCTGTGTGTTGGTATCTTGAGATCTTTACGGGAAGAATCTAATTCCAGTGTGTGGTGCGACTTAGCGTACCAGGACATCAAGATCACGACTCGGTCACATCCAGATGCTTTCCCGTCCGTCCTGAGGCAGAAGCGGAAGACGCAGACAAAGGTTCACGAGGGTGCTGACAAAGGTTTGCTAGTGCGTGTCCCGTCGCGGACTATTCCTACCAGACGCCGTCATTTTTGGTTTCCAGGTGTCCGAAAAGTGCCCATCTTGTGGACATCCAGAAGCGTACTCCAAAGAATTGCAAGTACGTGTCGCATTATATTCTTGGCATGAAACACTCCCTCATCCATTTCTCCAGATGCGAAGCGCAGATGAGGGCTCCACGATTCTATTCACCGTGGGCTTTTTTATTCTGCTCATCAACAATTTCTCACCAGTTTGTGCCAGTGTGGGGATTGTGGGCATGGTTGGCGCGTAAACAACTGAGGACGCGTTGCTTTCATGTAACGAATCACGTTGTAGCATTGTGGGCTCAGTCAATTATTATGTAAATCAGGTTTTGTGTCTTCTACACGTACACGCCAACGGTGCAAAAGAGCGCCACGACACCGAACCCGCCGAGAAGACTGGCAGTGGATGCAACCGCGGTTTCGCGAATGGGGATGGTGTCTTTTGGCAGTCTGTGTCAAATAATTTCATGTGTATGCACAGGACTGAGAACACAGCACATACGTAGAAAAATAGAAGGCTAGAGTGAACGTTGATGTAAGGAGCATGACCGCAATGTAAGGTAGAAATGCGACCGGGACATAAGGCGAGAAACCAGGGAGGGATTGGTGAAGAACCTGCAGTGTGTAAGCCGGATGGTTTCTTGAGAAGTTCCAAAGGTCTCCTCACCTGGATGGATTTGAGGTCAGCCATTATTATAATAACACCTGGCTTCAAGTGGGATCAAAGTGAGTGACAAACACGTGTCATCAAACATACATACGCTCGGAGCGTGTCGTCTTTTCACCCACAACCATCCACTCACGTCTTTCCAGCCTCATCCTCTGAAAGTTTTGAGCGTCGTCAGTTTTGAGCGTCGTCAGTACACTTTACCTTGTTTCAACATTAGATACTCAAAACTTCCTAATGTTATCCAACAGATGTCAGCTTCGCAAAAATTGCAGCAGCACCCTGTTTTCATTCAAGCCTCGAACAAGGCTAATCTCTACATCTCTCAACTGGACAAGGAGGTCTGTGTGGGGTTTTTATGTGTCACATTCTGCGTGCAGTCTCAAATTCGTCCGTGTTACAGCTCACCAAATATCCCGTCCTCAACGCCTTTGAACAACGCACTCAAGTCCCAAAAACCTACGCTGTCATTGCATGTGTTTTCCTTGCCATTTTGCTCCATTTTGTCAATCCTCTTGCTGCGCCTGTGTCCAACCTCGTGGGTTGGGGCCTCCCGGCCTACCTCTCCTTCAAGGCCCTCGAGACGCCCATGCCTCAAGATGACGTTCAATGGCTTACGTATTGGGTCGTTTTCGGATTCTTCAACATTCTCGAGAGCCTTGCACTCCGACTTATTTTGTACTACATCCCATGGTATTTTGCATTCAAGACCATCTTTATCCTTTGGCTCCAGCTTCCTGCCTTCCGTGTTTGTGCTCCATTAAGCCTATAGATAATCCTTGCGGACTGATAGACCACGTTTGATAGGGGGCGCAAATGATATATCTCACGATCCTCAAGCCCGTTCTCACAAATATTAGCCACTCGCCACGTGCAGTGGCTACCACGTCCTCGCATGCCGAGACGACGGCGGAAGGCCTTCGAGAGCGCGTCAACACGGCCATGGAGTAATGGACTTAATATGCATCGACTTCAAGTTTCCTTGTCCTCGCCGAGTACCATGACGTAGAACAATTCTTTCCTTGTTCCTTTTTGACAACGTTGCAGCGGAATGACAATTAATCCATGCACCGTTATTATTTTTATTCACGGCTCCCATCACGTCCTGCTCGTCTCACCATTGTGGCATTGTTACATGTTTGCTGCGTCAAAGCTTTGCAGCTTGTGTGAGAGTGAAAAAACGGATCTCTTAGCTCCAAATTATTCTCACACAGGGTGCACAGTAGCATACCATGTCACACAGTATCTTGAAAGTACTTGACAAGTATACTAAATATCATTACCGTAACATTCAACATGGTATTGTAACAGTATTCAGACATAAACTACAATACTTGTGCTCAAATTCATCTGAAGGTATGAAGGCAAATGAGACTTATACCTTTTCAATAACATCAAGCCTTTTGTTTCACTACTTTTACTGTATCTACAGCAAAGTACCGTATAGTTCGGATAGAATACGTGCAGCCTAAGATGAATAAAAGTATTAAACTAGTAAGGAAGTTGTGCCACTTTCACTACTAGGATACCTTTTGAATCCTTTCAAGATACAGTGTGAAATAGTATAGTACTGTTGCCATATTGTAGATTTAAGATACTGTGTCAATACTTTTAAGATACTGTTTCAGTACTTTTATTATAATAAAAGTATCTTAAAAGTATTGACACAGTATCTTAAATCTACAATATGGCAACAGTACTATACTATTTCACACTGTATCTTAAAAGGATTCAAAAGGTATCCTGGTAGTGAAAGTGGCACAACTTCCTTACTAGTTTAATACTTTTATTCATCTTAGGCTGCAAGTATTCTATCCGAACTATATGGTACTTTGCTGTAGATACAGTAAAAGTAGTGAAACAAAAGGCTTGATGTTATTGAAAGGGTATAAGTCTCATTTGCCTTCATACCTTCAGATGAATTTGAGCACAAGTATTGTAGTTTATGTCTGAATACTGTTACAATACCATGTTGAATGTTATGGTAATGATATTTAGTATACTTGTCAAGTACTTTCAAGATACTGTGTGACATGGTATGCTACTGTGCATCCTGTGTCAGGTGCCTTAAGACAAGCCCTGTTAGGCTCACTTTTACCGTGACCTCGACACCGGCGGTAAATCGCTGGATAGCTCTACACTTATGTGGTATGTATCTTTGTCTTATCTACTGTGCCCCATCGCTGATAACGGAGGGTAATCTACAGCCCCGCCGTCGTGTCAAACTCCCACGGTTCCCTCTGTCCCGCCGCTCAGCATCCTCACTTGTCTGCTGCGCCTGCACTTCTATTGTCAGTTCTAGGTGGCGTATCTAAGTCTTATCTACTGTGCCTCCAGGACTGATGACGGAGGGTGGTCTACAGTGCCGCCGTCATGTCAAACTCTGTTCCCTCTGGCCTGCCATTCAACAAGGGCGTGGTCCTCTATGCGCGCACTTCTATTGTTAGTTCTTGGTGGCCATATACAGTGCCGGCTCATGTTCCACAACTCCATTCACCCCACTCAACAGGCGCGCTCTACAATTGCTTTCATGGTGCCGCCACTCGTGAGTCTCCGTTTATATTTGTTGTCCCCAACACTAACATACACTCTTCTATTCACTATCACAGCCGGCATCTTAACCTCAAAAAAGAATATTAGTCACTGAGTCTACCTTTTCCATCATCTATACAGTCCATAAGTTTTAGAGTACACTCGCTAGGCAATAAACTTGTTTCTTGAGCAATAAGAGTCCTCGAAAACCAATAGTACTGACTACAGTAGATAGTGGTAATCTCTATATTTAAGTGTTAAAGATCCCCAAGTGCCGAGCTACTCCCAATCCCCTCAATAGGGCCCAGGGTGTCAGTATCAGAGAAAAGAAGATTCATAAAGCTACCAGGAGCAAAACTGCTATTGGCATAGGGCAGATCACCTCCAGAAGGGTAGAGAATGTCGTTGAATGCTTGCGGGGGAAAGAGTGTGCCATTGGAAGGGAATGTACCCGGAGGAGGGCCATTGAAGTATGAAGAACTGTCGGCATTGGCAGTAGAGATGGGAAAGCTGAAACCTCCAATCGTAGTAGAGATGTCAACGTTATCGAGAGAGGTTGAAGATAGACTGGCAGAAGATATATCACGAGGGAGAACAGGAGACACGGGGGTCGGAAATTCTTCATCAGCCGGCACATTGGTGATATCGGATACACCCCCATTCTGTGAAGCCTCTGCATCATTCTGGCGTACCCTCTTCGGCACTGGATCAGGTGCACCTGTATTTGTGCGAGTTCGTTTCATACCCTTGTCAGAACGCTGTCGGCGGCTAGGTTCCTTGATCTCGCCGGCCTCGATCTGGCGATCCCGTTCCTTGTCCAATTGCTCAAACTCGTCTTCCGAGATAGACTTCCAATAAATTGTCCCACACTCCCATTTCCTCAACAGTGACTGCAGAATGGGGAGACCGCTGGAGACATCACTGAGGTTTGCGAAAGGAATCTCCACTGGCCAACCACCAACCTGAACCCGATACTTGCTGACAATGTCGCGCCAATAATTCTTGAACTTCATTTCTGCTTTTGGCTCGCCAATCACTTCAGCTGTATGTGAATTAGCCATAATTCTGTTTCACACGGTTGAAAACTTACCAAGGCCATTGTTCATGAAGTGTCTGATCTCACTTCGAACCTGAGATACCCGACCCTTGTGATTTTTGGCGGCACCGGTCAGACCCTGGATCGCATGTCCCTCTAGTTTGCTGACAAACTCTTGATTGTCGGTCTTCATGGTTCCCAGCATGAAGTCTTCGACTCCTTCGGTGGCAAAAGCAACACCTCGAATTGGTAAATCGGTTGAACCACGTGCAGTAAAAAGGAGAGACTCGCATCCAGTTCGAGATTTAAGATTATGGAGCTATTCGAAGCATCAATAAAGATAGTTTGATAGCAAAATGGATCAGAATACCTCATTCTCGACGGCAGCAATTGTGTGGCTAATATCGTTGATTTTTGACCGGTTTGAGAGCCATCGACCCTTCGCCTGTAAGTCCTTGTGTTCGTTCAACTCACGGACAAGGTTCTCTTTTTCATCGGCTGCCAAAGACTTGTATTCCTCTTGGCATCGACTGTTGGAAGCAGCATTTATGAGAGCCTCATGACCAGGGCCCACACCTATAAAATGAACACATTAAAAATTGTCACCTCCTGGAGGTAAAACAACCAACCATCCGATTCACGTTGTTCCTTCATTGTTTTCCAAGTGTATGCGTTCCATGCCATTGTTTTTTTTGAACCCTGACGAGTAAAGGCACCTCTACCCATATTGAGAGTGGACTGAACACGCCGCAAGCTCTTGTGATGTTTCACTGCAATGTTCTCTGTGGCCTCATCAATAGTCTTCCATGCAGCCAAGAGATCCTTTGAATATGCGGTGGCTGCCTCCCGTTGACGAGCTGTAGCCACCTGTTGAGCCTCTTTGCTGAGTTTGGGCCGAGGGGCATGGGGCCGTTTATCTTGTGTGCGAGTGGGCTTCGAAGTGGCTGGGAAGGTGTGAAGAGTCATGACGAAAAAGCTAGATTGCAGACATGGAACTTTGGGGGGGCCTTGAAAAAGATGACAGCAATAGTTAATGGTGTGATCCGATTTGAACACAGCACCGACGATCGCAATCTTCAATGGTGGGAACCCTGTATGTGGGACAGAGATCAGATCGATGGTTGTGGCGGCACTGCAGAGTTTAGTTAGATCTTCATAATGGAGATTGAATAGAAAATGGGTATTATATCTCACAGATAATTGTGGATGACAATCAGACAATTACAGGGTGGATGTAAAAGGCTAGAATGAAAAGAACAATCGAGGAAATAAGAATGGCACGATTAATATTCAAATCGCATATTTTGGCCAACCTGTTCGATCGCTAGAAATTACGTGTCAGATGATATTGACATTGATTTGAAGTGCGACTAACTGTATTGCTATCTGGGCTGATTCCATTTTCGGCCATCCCCATGAGAATCCATGTTAGTTGAAGTGTTTCCTGTCGACTGAGGCCCCACTGCTCAACTGCAACTTGGACACCGTGATCGTCTGTGGATTGGAGGAGCATTTTGACAAAATGCAGATTAGATGCGGGGGTATTTGTTAATTCCAAAATTTCTTCCGAAGTCAGATTGGCGGAATCGTTCACAACAGACTAGAATAACATCTCTTAAGCAAAAATAAAGTAGAGAGAACTGAAGACTCACCAAATGCATGGCTGTATTTTCATTGGCCTCATTGTGTGTTGCAGATCCAATCGATTCGCCTTCAGGGCTGATGGCATACAAGCTCGCCTCAGCCCACCAAGCCTCATCACAGCTATTCTCGTAAGAATCATCTTCGGAGTCTCCTTCTGTGGCAATCAGATTTTCCCAATCCTGACCAGATTCTCCAAAGTGACGACATCGGAAGGACTGGGTATTGCTGGTAGCATTAGTGAATTGGCAGGGAATTGGAACTGTGGTGAGACGACAACTGTCGCGAAGGTGGAGAAGATGCGGTAATGCTATATCTTGTGCAAATTTTTGAACCAGGACGGGTGTAGGAGAGTCCGATGAATCCGAAGTTAATGCAGTGGGAAGTAAGGTATCGATGATGATGCCTTTGGCTGAGGCTGGGAGACCTCCAGGGCATCTTAAAAGCACAGTTATTCCACCGTCAATTGCATCCATGCACGAAATCTAGAGTGAATCAAGTTCAATGTGTGAGCAAATGAATCAGCAATTATCCACTCACCGCGTCTAAGATATCATTAAATGTATCTTGTGAGAGTTTGGACCATGATGGCACCTCTGGTTTTGTGGTGTCCTGGTTCTTTTCTTGAAAGAATGCGATTGTTGACGTGTGAAGAATGTTTGCTCGTGTCGCGGACTGATGAGCACCATGTTGAAGATAAGCGCGGCAGGATGAAGAGTTTTTCTTATCCAAGATGGCACAAGGCAAGTGCACAAGACGAACACTCCAGGGTGAGTAATCAAGCTCGGGGTGATGAATTGGAGTGTATGGAGGCGAGAATTCAGCCATTACTTGAACACAAGAGCCGCACGACTGTGACCCAGTTTGGAAACAAGATATGCTTCGAGTTCAGAAAGTCCGAAGTCAAAATTACTCATTCATCGATTTATTCAATCCAAAAAATGAGACAGCACTGTTCAAACTGAGATAGCTATTACAAAGTCTGTCATTCCATCCAAATCCCATTCAACTTCATCATCATCCACAGTGAAATCATGATCACCTTCTTCGGCCAACAATTCCTCAATGAAATGATCAACCAGATGTCCTGAGAGGCCAGAGCCAGCTTGGGAAGAGCCACGCCGTACCCCCACACTCCCTGCAACACCGGAAAATCCACCCAATTGCTCAATTTGATCCAAACGGCGGACAGTCACTGTATTGACCATTGAGCGCTTCCTCCAATACTTGCACAGCTCTTCAGCCAGTGGAGGATTGGTAATAGTCAACTTGGTGATGATTTCCTCCACTTGAATTTCTTCGTCATGAATGGCAGTGCATAGATGTGGTATCTCAACATTTAAGTGTGTGATCTCGGTATGAGCTTGGGTTAATTGGAAATATTTAACTGTGGCCTCGCGATGCGCTGGCTGAGCCCAGGCTTCAGTGCGAATGTCCGTTCGTGAATACCGAAGAGTATCAAATTCGGCCAGGAAGCCATAATCAACGATCTCTTTCCATGTCAGAGCCGGGTGGGAAATCTTGGCCGCCTCAGTGTTGTATGTAGCGAGTGCTTTACAGATGGCTTCGGAACGCCGTTGGAGCGCTTTCGAGATATGTTGCCGCATTTTATAACCTGAACTGACCTGTCAAAGATGAAATTTCATGCGAACAGACCACAGACCTGTGCCGGACATATTGAGCTTTGTCAGCTCAAAAAGTCATTGTACAACAAGGTGTTCGAGTCCATCTAAAGCTTGGCGATACTGACGGTGTGTGATTTCCTTTTTTACTTCCTGATACTCAGGGGATGACGGTTGCCAGCGATCGCCAATAAGGTCGAGCTGGTTCTGCAAGCTTGCAACAAGTGTTTCCGAATTTTGAAGCTTCACATACGTCGAATCGACGATACGTTGCGCTTGGCGAATAGCAGCAGGTAAATCTTTTGCAGCTTTATCAATGAAGACACGATGAACGGCTCCTCAGGCATTGTCCCAATCAGATCTGAAGAATGTCATTGGTTGCACATGAATACATTATTAATAACTTACTGGCGCTGAGCGAGATCGTCAAGTGCATCGACATAGCGGAATTGGAGCCGATATTCCAGCGGTTCTTCCTTCAAACCCTCCAAATATTTCCGCTCTTGCTCAATGTACCTCTCAAATTCACCATCTACAATACCGAGACTCTCCTGCAATTTCTGAACGTCAGGGGTCAGCTTTTCTATCACTGACAGCGCTGCATGATAATGATTGAACAGAAATTTCCCTAGGCGGTGGGTTATAATTCTACTGGATGATTCAGTGGGTAAGTACTTACCAAGTTCGGCATACTTATCT
The DNA here is from genome assembly GCA_963556145.1 of Hygrocybe punicea. Taxonomy (NCBI): domain Eukaryota; kingdom Fungi; phylum Basidiomycota; class Agaricomycetes; order Agaricales; family Hygrophoraceae; genus Hygrocybe; species Hygrocybe punicea. The sequence continues at coordinate 6,059,528 of OY744463.1, forward strand.
TCGTCCCAAAAAGCAAAATGTTCCTCGATCGCTTGATGGCGATGAAACTTGGTTGCATGCCGTGTCCCACGTGCAACAGCATTGGATGCCGAAAAGATTCTCTCGCATCCTTCTCCTTCTGATCATCCCATACCCTCAATATAAAGCGGATGCCATCTTAATTGGCATCCACGATTGTGAGCATGCCCATGAAAGGCATTGACCGACATGCGAAATTGCAGGCTCCGCGCAAGTGGACCAAGACTGCTATTCTGGAGTGTTTTGTCAAATCCACAGCCAATATCATAACGACAGCCTATCCTTGGGCCATAAACAGTTAGAAGCCGGTCAACCATTGCCAGGGGATACTTGCAACTGTGTAAGATATCAGTAGAACCAATTATTAACGAGGCACAGATCTTACAGTTCCCCGCTTTGAATCATATCACAGACAAGTAATACAAAACCATGACGACATGCGACAATGAATATGCCTGTTTCATCAAACATGCCGAACATCTTTTTCCGTTCCTCGGGTCCCGCAGCACGCCAGCGTTTGATGCAGTGTGAAACAGGATCTGATGGTGGTAGATCTTCCCAATCATCATTTGGATCTTCCGTTGCTTTACACTTGTTTCATTGGAATAGATCAGACGACTATTTAATGTCATAGGAAACATGAAATATTACTGGTTGTGCCTCGTCCTGAAACCTGTTGACATCTTTGGGCCCCATCCAGTAATCAGAGTGGGCTATTCGGGCATCCGGGCGGTTTTCATGAAGACGGACAAAAGCATGTGTCCGGCGGAGTGAATTATTTGCATCCATTTCACATAAGAATGAAAATATGAGTTCCCGCTCATCTTCAAGCCAGTAGAAGCATGCCGGACAGCAGTTAAGAAGATGCCAATTTGGGGTGTCTCGACCCAGTGCCGATTTGAGCTGCCCCTCAACCATATAAATTATTTCCAAATATATATCATAAGCGATGGAGAATTGGTTACTCAGGTACCGCCGGTATGGGACCTGGAGTTATTGTGGCATCAGTTAATGCAAGAAATAACGGAACGGAAGAATAACGTACATTATGCAAATGACATAATGCTCGAACCTGACCCTGAATGCTGAGTCGTGGGCTGACTCGATGAGTTTGACGGAATGCAGTCAGTGTACGAAGCGATATTGCGACAGTCGGAAGCAGTGGGGAACAGCCTATATAGCCATGTCGCAGTAATATGGTGTTGAGATGTAGGTCTGGCGTCAGGATAGGGAAACGACAGCGGCCATGAGCTGCAAGTGAAGTGAGTATATAACTCCGGCTAATCGGCACAACATACAGAAAATGTCAACGACCTGAACATCGAGCAACTGAACATCGTGGGATTCAGGGGGCATCGGGAGTATGGGGAGCTGTTCGCCATTGTCGTGTAGCCGATAATTGAGATAGGCATCAACCAAGAGTTCGAGCTGTGAAATCCAGTTTGCTGTCGTAATGTTAATACGATTACTATGATCTCGATCATCAACTCGGTGGCTGGGATGTACATTAGTGGGCACCTTGATAGCGTATGGGCATACATACATTCCTGCGAGATCCAACACACCTTGCACAAGATCATTGTATATATATTCACCGCCAGCGTGGCTCATGTCAAATCCTTCATCCCCTGGTGGTGGTTGGCTGTAAATGTCCGTGGCCCAGTCGTGGGATGCCGATCCAGCATCAACATCCATCTGATAGACAGCCTCTCGGTCACCATAGGACATCCCTGGGTACAGTGAGCAATCTTGAATTGTTCAGTATCATGATATACCTTGAATATCGGCCTTGCACTTGGATGAGCTTGCGGTTCTTCGGTCCATCTGCTGTCCAGACTTCAAAATAGCTGCGGATTTCTCATGACGCTTGAAGGTGTGAGAAACTGTGGCCTTTGAAAGGCCAGGAAGCCTAATGCCTCGCGAATGTCGGCCAGACATATGAGGTGGAGGTGAGGAAATGTACCCAACGTGTTGGCATGGGCAAAGGGTGAAACTGCAGCCTGGTTATGTAATCTATCCACGTTCCTGTATGGTAAACGGCGGCAATGACAACGGGAATGGACGTGCACACGTGCGAGATAGCCGGTGATGCTGACTGTAGAGCGTGCCTGTTGAGTGGGGTGAATGGAGTTGTGGAACATGAGCCGGCACTGTATATGGCCACCAAGAACTAACAATAGAAGTGCGCGCATAGAGGACCACGCCCTTGTTGAATGGCAGGCCAGAGGGAACAGAGTTTGACATGACGGCGGCACTGTAGACCACCCTCCGTCATCAGTCCTGGAGGCACAGTAGATAAGACTTAGATACGCCACCTAGAACCGACAATAGAAGTGCGGGCGCAGCAGACAAGTGAGGATGCTGAGCGGCGGGACAGAGGGAACCGTGGGAGTTTGATGCGACGGCGGGGCTGTAGATTACCCTCCGTTATCAGCAATGGGGCACAGTAGATAAGACAAAGATACATACCACATAAGTGTAGAGCTATCCAGCGATTTACCGCCGGTGTCGAGGTCACAGTAAAAGTGAGCCTAACAGGGCTTGTCTTAAGGCACCTGAGACAAGCCTTATTGGGCTCGAAGTGTGGGAGGGTCAGGTGCTCAGTTAGCTCACTGAGAATTTAGTAACAGTGTTACAGCTGTTTTCATAAACATGTGGAAACTGAGAAAAAAGTCAAGTGTGGCGCAAGCTTGCTGCCGCACAGCATTTGACTCTGTATGGCAACAGCCCTAAAAATATAATTTGTAATGTGTGTCTGATGTGGCATTAGGACCCAAGACACTGCTCTTTGCTTTGCTCATATACTAAATGTCATAGTCTGTGGGTGCTCATCATAGTCGACAGTGAGCATGACTAATTCACCATCCCACTGTAATTTCTTGGAGATGATTGTTCTACTGTATATAGAACCATGAAAATACATAAAGGAGAAATAAAAGAAATAAAAAGTAGCCTTACTTGGGTGCTACCACCGAACTGGCAGGTGCCTGCCTGCACAGAGGCTTTGGATGGGGTCTAAAATTGATGGAGGAGGGTGCTGGGGGGGCAGGGAAGGGCACCTAGTATAGAGTGTGAGTAAATGCGGGGAAGCAGCAAGGAAGCAGTGAGGAAGCGATATGGGTCAAGCTCATTGTTGTCAACAATGAACACAACTTATTTGTCATCCCACTGCTATTTCTTCAATTTTTTATATATGTCATGTATTAGTGCTTCTACATAGCATGTATAGGCTAATTTACTTGAAAGTACATGGATTAAAAGAGAAATAAAAGAAATAAATTGTGGGGGATACATGAGGTGCTACCAGTGAACTGGTGGGTACTCACCTGCACAGAGGAGTTGGACTTGGTCTACGTTTGGTGAGGATGGGTGCTGGATGGTGGGCCAGGAGACTGGGGGCAGGGAAAGCCTGCCAGAGTAGGGGGTGGCAAAGGGTGGTGGAGAAGAGATGGGGAAGTGAGGTGAGTGGTGGGAAAGACAAGGAATGACATTTGGGGAGGTTCCTGTCATAGAATAAGTGGTGGGGAGGGGTTAGCAGATAGGGAGGAAAGCTGTATGGGGTGGGTACTCACCTATACCAAAGGGGCCCCCCACAGCCCTCCATGCATCCCACAATCAATAAAGCCAGTTGGGATGTCAGCTCAGACATCCCTATTACCTCCATTGTCGTTTTCACAGTCCAGAGAGATGCCGCCATCAAGTTGCATGTGGGTGTGGCAGCAGGGATGGTTGTGGTGGCGATATATTGTCAATGGTTATGCCATTGGCGATTCCATCACCATGGGCAACCATCCACATTGCCTTCATTGCCATGCACCTGGTCTGCCACCGCTATTTTTGAAGTCTGACACCAATGGTTGAAATAGTGCTACCAAAGTTCAGTTCTGAACTGATCCGAACTTGGTTCAAACCCTGAACCGAACCCCAAGTTCAGTTCAGTTCAGGCTTCTTGGCTGAACTGAACCACTTAAAGAGTTCAGTTCAGTTAAATTCATGTCTGAACTGAACTAATTGCCTTATATAGTAAGAGTTCAGCGTTCATAGTCTAGGCTGAACTGAACTGAACTGAATTTTGCAGTTCAGTTCAGAAACTTAGCTGAACTGAACTTTGGCAGCACTAGGTTGAAAAAGTTGGGGTGCTCCTGTATGGTTTTGAGGGTGTCCAGGGGGTCGGTCCTGGTTCACATCATCTTCATCATCCTTGCCATCCTCATTTCTGTCATTGTTGAGGTAGTGGGGAGTGGGGGTGTAGCAGGATGTGGGATGATGTGGTGAAAGGCTGGAAGCCATGTGATCAGACACAATGTGCCTTTTTCCACCTCAACAGCAGAAACCCGCCACACTCCCACTCCCTACCACCTCAACAACGATGGGAATGATGATGAGAGTGACAATGGTGATGATTCACACTGAGACATCCACCCTGGATGTCCTCAAAGCCACATAGGTGCATGTCCAACATTTGCAACCAATGGCTTTGAACATCGGAAGTAGTGATGGTGGACTGGGCACATAGCAATGAAGGTGACAAAGATGATGTGGAGAGTCGCACATGATGAAGGTGTCATCAACAGCACCCTCGTCATTAAGATATTACCAATGCAACCGATGCCATCACCTCTTTTGCACAACTGGTCAGTGGGGCTGATCTAGCCAGCAAAAACCACGATGTAGACATTGGGGACATTGTGGTAGTAGGTCACATGACTCATGCCTTAGTCAGTAGCACTTCCTGATGTGGTAGATCAGCCTTATCCAGAGTCATCCATGTCATAGCATCGCCATCCACCCTGAGCACCCTCTGAGTACCCCGAGGGTACCTCCAGTACCATTCCATCATGGTGATGAGAGTGCTTTTCGACCCATGCATCTCTTTCTCTTGGTTTTTTACTCCTTACAATTTTTTCTCGTGAGACGACTTTTTCGGGCCTCACCACCCACCGCTGCACAACCATGCTTTTTGTCTTCATTCATGGCCGTACGAAACTTGAGTAACCCCTGGCGCTCTCGCTCAGTCCACCAGGGCCCCACATTGACCATTGTTGACCCAGAAATGTGGACTCGACCCATTTTGAACACCCAGCACCAGGCCGTGTCACTCCACTCAACCTTCAGTTTTCAGACCCAGGACCATCCCCCACACCATCATTCAACATTGTATGGCCCCACCATGCCCCATGTCACCTCAATAGCACTGTCAACCCCATTTTTGACGCCTCAAGACCCACCGGCATTTTGCCACATCATCACTTATGACCCCCCGTTTTTCATGTAACCAGGCTCCAACTGTGTTCACCAAAACCACCGCACTCACGCTCGATGACCCAGCATTCTGGTTGTTCCCAAATGAACCCCCGTTGCCATCCAAGTTAAGTGCCCCATGTCCTGCCACTTCACTGTTGGAAACCCCATTTTTTATCACCCCCACCCCACACGGACCCTCCACATCCTTGTTCCACTGGCCAGAAACCCCTGTTTCCCTCCATTGCACCTAGTGTTGCCATAGTTTGGTTCTGAACCTAGCTGAACCTGGTTCAAACCCTGAACTGAACCCAGGGTTCAGTCTAAGTTCAGCCAAATGCTGAACCGGACCATGGGTTCGGTTCAGGGTTTCGAGGCCAGCCGGATTTCCTGAACGGCTCCAAACCGTGTCTAAACCGCGAACGCGGATATTTTTAAGGTATTTATTTCATTTGTTTTTTGTATTTCTTTACTTACTTTTTCGTGTTAACCGGTATCATGTGACCATTACAGGTAGGTTTTTTCACCAACACAGCAATTGTCAACGCAAGGCCATGAACATGACACAATGTCACGTTCATGAACACAGGTAAGCTATGGCATGGGTTTTTGAAACCTGCATGGGTCAAGGGTACGGGTACATGAGGGTGCGGGTATGGGTTTACCGGATTAGGACATGGACCCGCCACTACCCGCCAGTATATAATTTACAAATACACTACTAACAAAGGCACGTCTCAACAATGATGACATGCAATTCAACGGCCACAAGCCAGGCCACAAGCACATGCTACAGAGCCATTTATAGGACCACTGAACCTGTCCCAGTTCCCAGTTTCTAACCCTCCACCACCATGCCCGCGCACCCTACAAACATGCTCAGCCTGTTAGCGCTGGGACCAAACGCAAGAGAGCTTCCTCACCAGTTGAGAATCCAGCCTCAAAACGAGTCCAGAAAGGGTCCTTGCGTGGAGTGTCTGGTTTAGCAGATGGTAGCACTGCATCAGCAACATCGTCTCAGTCCATCATAGGGACTATAGGGCACACAGGCGATGCTGACAGATCAGCCCGCCGAAGCTCTATCGAGGTCATCATGGACGATGACGCTGATGAGCCTGCCACCGCTGGGACAGAACACTCCAGAGCTGAGTCAGAGGCCGAGAGCTCTGAGGCTGAACTTGGTGAGTCCCTACTATATCCACGCCAGTGAACCACTATCAACGAGTGATTAGAACGACTTAGCAAAGAATGGAATGCTCCTGTCTATGCATTTTACGAGCCCATCCCCGATGTTGGTTATGAAGGGGGCTGCCGCTACCATAGCTTTAGGTGTGCTGCCAGGGGTTGCAAACAACGTATTCGCCGTTATCTAGACAAGAATGACGCCAAGTCGACCGGCAATTTGAGGAAACACGCGAAGTCTTGCTGGGGAGCCAAGGCTATTGAGGTTGCAGGAACTGTCAAGACGGCTGCTGAGGCACGCGAGAACATTGTGAAACCCCTGCAGACCACTGGTTCCATTACAGCTGTCTTTGAGCGAACAAAGAAAGGGGCTGTTACCTATTCACATCGCCAGCACACCAAAACCAAGACCAAGTGAGTCGGCATAGTATTCCTGCTAGTGTTGGGGAAGTTCGGTTTGGTCCGGTTTGGGGCCTTTTTGCCCAAACCGGAAACCGAATGGTCCGGTTTTCCACCCAAAATCCCCAAACCAGACCGGAACCGATGCAAACCATTTGCATCGGTTCGGTTTCGGTCCAAACGCGGTCTAGACCGCAAACCATATGGGCTGGGGGCCCTCACTCCCATCTGACCTCGCAAGAGTGCCGCACACGTCAATCGACGTGGCCGGCCTCATTACGAGGTGGGATTGGGGGTTTGGTGGGCTGCCCAGCCCTGTCCTAGCGAAACACACACGTCGAACGCGTGTGTTCGGCCTCGGCTGTTGTCGTTTGGGTGTTGTGGTGGTGGTGGTGGTGGTGGTGGTGGTGACCCGACACGTCACACGCGTTGTTTGTGCGAAGGCAGGTTGGACCCGCGATTGCCCTGTTGGCCGGTTTGGGTAGGCGCGTGGTGGTGATGGTGGTGGTGGTGGTGGTGGTGGTGGTGGTGGTGGTGCCCTACGCGTCATACGCTTTGTGCACGTGACGATGGCTGGGTTGCACCCACTTTGGTTGTTTTCGGCGGACGTGTGGTGGTGGTGGCATAGGAGCCTCTTCGCGTGGGTGTCCAGGCGCGTCATATGCGTTGTACACGCGATGACGGCTGGGTTGACCCCGCGTTTTGGCATTCCTTGGTGGTGTTGGTGTTGCGTGGTGGTGATGGTGGTAGTGGTGGTGTTGCATGGTGGTGGTGGTGGTACGGTGCCACGTTCTGTGATATACAAATAAAATCAGTGAAAAAGTCAATAAAAATACATACCACGAAGGAGCGGGGGTGGATGCACCATCCCCCGCTGCTCGATGACTACCATTCCACTCCGTTCATGTTCGTTTGCGTGCGCGCACGTTGGAGGAGTTGGCGTGTCTGGTGCGGCGTTGATCGCTGCTGTCATGGTTGTGGCCGTCATGGTGGCAGTCGCCGTTGTCGCCATGGTGGTGGTGGTGGTGGTGATGGTGGTGATGGTGGTGTTGGTGGTGGTGGTGCGTCAACCTGTAATGTGTTAATGCGTTAGTTAAAGTTCAAATAAATAAAAATAAAAAACATACGCGGGTGGCAGGGAGTACCCCGCCGCCCGTTTTGTTGACCTTGGGTGCTCCATCGTCCTCGTTTGGTGTACATCGGGGGTGTTGCTGGTGGGCGTTGGTGACTTTGGGTGACTTTCGAAGTCAGCCAAGGAGCCAACTTTGGACTGTCGGTTTGTGGTTCAAACCGAGTTTGAAACCGTTTCGGCCTGCAGCCAAATCCCCAAACCGGAGATCGAACGGTTCGGTCTCCGCTGGAAATTCCCAAACCGAAACCGACACCGGCGGTTTCGGTTCGGTCTAAACCGGGTTTGGATTGGTCTGAGACCGAACTTCCCCAACACTAACTCCTGCAGCCCAGTGGAGACTGACAATAACAGAGCCGAGATTGTACGTTGGGTTTGCAAGAACCCGAGACCCTTCAATATCGTTAGTGATCCCGGATTTCATACCCTGATGAAGACAGGACAGCCAGAGTACTACATCCCATCGCCATCCATGGTGTCCAGGGATGTAAGGCTGGTATTCCTGTGTACACACCACCAAATCGCAAAGATGCTAAATGTGAGTAAGCATTGCAAGGAGCAGGTATCAGTGAACTTACATGTGATGTAGGAAACTGAGGGCAAGCTCAGCTTTGCGATGGATGCTTGGACATCCCTGAACCATAAGGCATACGTAGCCCTGACAGTCCACCTGGAACACAAGGGAAAACCCTTGTGTATGGTCCTTGACATCGTGGAGGTCGCGAAATCTCATTCTGGCATCAACTTGGAAACAGCGTTCGCCAGCATCCTAAAGGACTTCCGAATTGAGCACCAGGTAAGTGAAGCTCCCAGAGGGTGACGTGAGAGTGATACTAAAGATTAATGGGCACCAGATCCTGTCGGTGACCTGCGACAATGCATCCTGCAATGATACAATGATTACCGAGCTTGATTTCCAGCTCAACAATTTCTCCGAAGTCAACCACATCTGTTGTTTCCTGCATATCGTGAACTTGATAGCCAAGTGTTTGCTGAAACAGTTTGATATCTTGAAGCGTGGTGATAGTACAGATCCCGAGGATCCCAAGATGGAGAAGTTGCTGGACGAGTTAGCAAAGGATTTCGGGGCTGAAGAGAGCACCACACAAGACCTTGACGACACTGAAGAAGATGAGCTCAATGACACAGAAGATACCCTTGATGAGGACAAAGCATTGACAAATGAGCAACAGTCTGCCATCCAGCTGGTGATACTTGTCCTAGCAAAGGTGAGTGGAGTGATCACCTACTCGAACAAAAGCCTAATGAAAGACACTTAGCTTCGCAAATTATCCTTCAAAATTATCCACTCGACCACCATCCTCCTTCCAGCGTGGAAGGACGTTGTCAAGGAACTGAAGCTGACTGAACGGATAATTCCGCGAGATGTCCAGACACGCTGGAACTCGACCTATGATGTGCTTGAGTTCACGATCAAGTATAAAACAGCGATCAACGCAGTAACAGCCAACCACAAGAACAATTTGCGTGTGCTGGAGTTGTCAGAAAGGGAATGGGACATTGCAGATCAACTCTGCAAGGTGCTGAAGGTGCGTGGGAGAGTTCCGAGTCCTAAATTTATTTAGGCTCAGTCTTAATGTGACCTGACCGAAATTCTCCAATCTATCATTGCGGCAAATGCCGGGTTTGGTTGTGTTTGCACGCCGTGCACACCAGCTTGCACCACAGAAGCTAGTAGTATAGATAGTCTATTTCATTGAATAAAATAACACACACTCTCATATGTATCCACAGAGAAGAGCTAATGAGTGAACTTGTGATTTTACTTATGACAGTGAAAGTAAATAAGGACTCGGATATGCTGTGCAATGCAACGGCCCTCTAGCACAAGTAAACGAAACAGAGTCATCTCACCACCACACGCTCTCAGATCCTCAAAGACGCGACTCTTTACTTCTCTCGCGGTATGCTGAATCTCGCCACGGTTATACCGGTGATGGATGAAATTGACAAGCGTTTTGGCAATATCAGTCACAATCCGACATTTGATAAGGCGATTCGCTCAGCTCTGTGCTTGGCAAAGTTAACACTCAACAAATATTACTTGCTCACCGACTCGTCCGAGGCGTATCGCATTGCAATGGGTGAGTGACAGCTGTGATTAACCTTGTTGTAATCTGACTCACCTTTACAGTACTCCTTCCGAGTTACAAACTTGCCTACTTCAAATCTCAGTGCTGGGAGCCTGAATGGATCGCTACAGCTGAAGGACTGGTCCGTGATGAACTCGCACGATTGTACACTGTGGACGTTGGAGTAGTGGGACCTGGCAGTCACGTGACTGGGTTCCCATGGTTGACCTAGTCAGTAGCCTTCCTGATGTAGTAGAGATCCATTCCTATCCCATCCATCTAGTCCTTCCTCTCGAGTCCTGCGTGAGCCCCCGGAGAGGTACCTTGGTACCTCTCCAACGTCGAGAGTTTGGAGGTTCAGGATGATCCTGAAGATGGGGCACAGGTAAGCCTTGGCTCGCTGTCGATGATAGCCCTCATGCACCAGTCACAGGACAGCACTCTCAACATCTTCGACAACATGCTGGCTCTCACAATGCCAAAGGGAATCAAGGTAACCGACGAGCTCACCCTCTATCTCAGCACCAGCCCTGAGCATGTCCACGATTTTCTGGCATGGTGGTATGAAAAATGGACTGTCTATCCCATGCTCGCTTGTATGGCCCTCGATTACTTGACCATTCCTGCAACATCTGTCGATGTTGAACGTGTTTTCAGCTGTGGTTGACTGATTTTGTCCCACATCCGAAGCCAGCTATCAGTTCAATCGATGAGAGCATTGATCTGTGTGGGTTGCTGGAGTCATCTTGGCCTTGTCAAGAACGAGGATGTCCTTTCAGCAGTGATGCTCGCTGATATCAAGGAGGACTCAGAGCTCCTCGCATCAGACTGGGACGCGCTTACTTGGTAGTCGGCCTGCACTATATATGTCTTGTAAATATGTCATACAAAATAATCCCTGCGTAACCCATCTGAAAAACCCGTACCCGCTCAAAACCCATGAACCCGTGTGCCTTAAAACCGGTGGGTAAAGGGTCCGGGTAAGCTGCGGGTAAGGGTCCAGGTAGGACTCCTGACACCCACGGGTTTACCCGTGCCATTGCCTAAACACAGGTAAGTCTCGTGAAGTATCTTAACTTTACTAATATTATCTGTTAC